>VXBZ01002644.1:42197-62287 GCA_013399135.1 Heliornis fulica
AGCTAGTGAAAAGGCTTAAATGCTTCAAAGCCTCATCGTTTTAACATTCCCAACACCTAGTTACATTTCCTTTCTCATTTTCTGCTAACAGGGTTCGTGTTGGATTAAATCTAAACCTAAGCATGATAAAGCTTTTCATCTTCTGAACTGAGCATTTTAAGGAATTGCATCAGATTCAATAAAGTTCTGTTAACTGGTATTTCCTTAGTTGTCACTCATATGTTCTTTCTTTTGACATGGTCTTCCTCAACCTTGAAGCACAGGATGTTAAAATTATTTTTTTATTTTTTTAGAAACAAGTTAAAAAAAAATAAAAAACAGAGGCAAATATAAATGACACAAAGACAGTGTATTACTCCCACAAAATAACGTTGTCTGTGTTGTTACTGCTTGAAATTCCTGGTTTAATACATTTGACTTTATTGCACATGTGTCAATATTGACTTTAAATTCTCTATGACTTTAACCTATAAATGTTTCAGTTCCTAAGAAATATTTTTTGTGTGTTTTATCCTAATTTTACCTTACTAAAATAGCAAAATACTTGTACATAAATCTTCTGTGTTGCACACCTTTTTTTGTCTGAAGACTTTTCTAGAAGCTTCCTACAGGAGTTAAATTATTATTTTATATTTCAATACCCATTTCTTCAATTAGCTTGAGTTTGAAGATGGCTCTCGTATGCTAATGAATAGAAAAGAGATCTATAGACTAGATGAAGAGCTTCCTAAGAGAGTAAAAGCACGTTTTGTAAGTATTTGCTGATGGTAACTTTGTAGTACAGGTAAGTTCAAATTGCCAATAGCACTATCCTCAGCTTTATTCTGTATTTTCAAGTTCTGCTATACAGTTGTTGGGAGTAGACAAGATAACTGCTGTTACCTGTCTTTGCTTTTAACACTATGTATTGTGCCAGTCAGACTGTTACCAAATCTGAAGAGCACCATGCCCTTCATGCCTATCCTCATGCCTAAGTTCTATTTTAGAGCTGTTTGTTGAAAACCACATTTCAAGTTAAATTAGCTTTCTTAACATGTAAAACTATGCATAAAGATGTAAAAAGCCTACCATGTTTGAAAACAGACAATAATCCATTGTTCTGAATGAAAATCTCCCTTTAATTTAAAGAATATTTTCAGCGAAGCTGTGAAAAGGAGAGCTACATGCAGTGTATTTTTCATTGCTGCAGAGAGGTGGGCACATACATATTACCTGTATACATATCTGTTATGTGATGTTAATTAGATGATTCTTGAGAACTGGTTGTAATGAGTTTTAGGGAAATGATGTGTAGATTTGATTCTTCTGGCTTCGATCAATTTAGATGGGTTTAGTGGACTAACGTAGCATTACATAGAGAAGTAGCCGAGGAAGGTTTCTGTCTGACTTTCCTTTTCTGTGCCTCATGCCACATGCACCTGCCATCATCATCATTATTATCATCATTTCCTTTCATCTAGCTCTCAGTGGCCAACCCCAACATGGGTGCTGTATATTTCAGATGCTAGTCTTGTAAAATGTTAAATGAACAATCTAGCTATAGTCAGTGTCTCAGAAGGCATTCCCTTACCATGCTTTGGTTTGGAGTCAGTGTGTAAACATATATTTAACTCTGTGTGTGTGTGTGTGTGTGTGTGTGTGTGTGTGTGTGTGTATATATATATATATTTAAATACATGANAAATATATATAATTAAATACATGTAAAATATTGCATTTTACTGAGGATAATTACACAAATACAGTTTTGTTTATGCTATTCTTCTTAAAATGTAATTTTTAAGGATCAGACTTTTTTTTTTAAATTTGGCACCATTAATTTCATAGAGGAATTAAGCTTCGGTTAAGAAATTAAATTCGGTCAACTAAACAAATCACAGACTGTGTTGAGACCTTTGCGTGATTTCCTGCTCTTGCCTTACATTTTATAAAGGCATAGCTTACTCTTTAAAGTATGCTCAACACCTCATTCCTCAACTCATACTGAAGACAGTGCAAGTTAAAGACAACCTGCAGTATTGTTTCTGACTGTTGAAATATATGACACCAGTTCCTTCTAAATGACGTTTTCCTTAAACCTGGGAATTGCACATTTCTGAATAGCATGAATTGCCGGAAAATACGTGACACTGCTAGCATCAAACCTGCCCCAAAATTGCATAACTGCCACGTGGCTCTTTTTCGTCTAGAATTAGTGATTCTGTGACCTCTGGATAAAATGAAAAATAACAGCTGTTGTTAGTCACATATTTCTAAGGAACACAATGTACCTAGAGATTTAATGATTATGAGAACATGCAAAATATCAAAAATTAAAATTACGTTTTAAATGTGCATCTGAAGTATATATTTGATTTTTAGACAGTTTCCTGAAAACAGTTGTAACTGTATAATCAGTAATGTAGTTGTCTTCATGTAATATAATGAAATATATCTGAATATTCATGTAGCTTGTCTGAAAATTTCCAGAACGTGATGATGTGTACAAAGTTGTATGTGTAATTAATGTCTTGTTTTAGTCTACAGCCTCTGACATGAAATTTCAAGATGTGTTTTACGGAAAAGCTGTTAACTTGGAAGGGAAGAAGAGGCAGAGAATATTGAGCTCCCGCTTTAAGAATGAATATGTGGCTGACCAAGAATACTGCTCCTTTTTAAAAGGTTCATTCACGAAGTGCCAGAAGAAGGAGCTGTAACAGAAGCAAGAAAGTGACAAGATGTTGATTTAAAAGCATGCAGCATTGTTTGCAGTTCACCATTGTTCGCAATTTCTCTTAGTTAATCCATATATAACAGCCTCAGAAGCTAAGTACTGAGTTCTGATTTCTTCAGTTGATGTATTAAAAATTTAAAGATAAAGTTTTGTACTATCAAACTAAGGGGGAAACCAAATGAGAAACAGGGATTGTATAGTGATATGCTGAAAAAAACTTTTAAGTCTATTTAGTTTTCACAACTATTATTGAAATAGTTGGCAATTCCCTTTGTATTTTAAGAAAAAGAAATCACATTTAGAAGAGTAGACGTAGCAAAGAAAGGTAATTTCAGTCATTTTTATTATGTAGACAAGAAAAGATGTTAAGTTCAATAATCATAGAATGTTAGGAGTTGAAACAGTAGTTTCTAAAGAATAATTTAAAAACATATATATATATATCTCATAGAATGTATTAGGTTTGATGACCTTTAAAGGTCATCCAGTCCAACCCCCCTGAAGTAGGCAGGGACATCTTCGCTAGATCAGGTTTCTCAGAGCCCCATCAAGACTAACCTTGAATATCCCCAGGTATGGGGATATAAGGAGGGGATGATGGAGAGTGGCTTGGAAAGCTCCTCCGCCAGCTCCCGCAGTATCCTCGAGTGGATCCCATCTGGCCCCATAGACTTGTGGGCATCCAANTTGACATTTCCGACGAGCTTGCTTACATTGGTGACCACCAGGTCCAGTATCGCATCCCCTCGGGTAGGGGTGTCTATTACCTGGCTTAAGAAGTTGTCCTCAATGCATTCGAGAAACCTGCTGGATTGCCTACAGCTTGCTGTGTTGTCATGCCCTTCCTTTCTAAATAGTATTTTGTCAATGTTATAATGTTTAAAAACAAGAATTAAATGCTCTCTTTTAGCATGTCAATGTGATTTTCAATCCTATTTTTTATAGCTGTAGGAGTCAAGAAGCCTCACTATATGCTGTATGACTGAACACAGCAGAATACACACACACACACAGAGACATGCGGTTTGCTATTAAAATGCAAACTTGATAAACATTGTACTTTCATTTTTTAACTTTGTTTCCTTCCATTCTTAGGTATTTTGACCTTTTCAGATGTTTCACAGAAATCAGAAAGTCTAAATTTGCCCAAAACACTTGGGTATGTGATATGAGAAAGAGCTTTATCAAAATGACGTCATCTGTTTCTTGTAAACTGGACTGTCAGCAGGATTTCTGACTGTCTGCCACAGGAAAAAGAGCCCTTTCAAAATCCAATTTATATCTGAGCACTGCTGTTTCTATGGTTTTGCTTGCAAAGAAACCCCTGAATATATGGACCCAAAGAAACAGAGTCTTTTATATACTGAGGTTACACAGATCTTTGTTTGACTGTAGCCTTTGCATGATTATTACTGAATCTTCAAGTGGACACTGAAGTCTTTTAATTTACAATGTGACATCTCAAATGACAATTTAATTTTTCTGTGTTACATTAACTGTCTTTTCTTGTAACATGAAATCATTCAGAATCCCTTTAGTCTAAGAAACTGCTTAGCTGTGACAACTGGAATATATTTCTAATTAACAATACTTTCTTTAAAAGTAGTGCGTTGTAGTGGTTTCTTTTTTTTATGTATTTCACAATAATAGAGCTCTTTCTGGCATTATAAATGAAAAATGGAAAAAAAAAAAGGTATATTTGCAAAATTGCAAGATTGTTTCTGTTATCAAACAACTTAAATGTAGGTGATAACATAATTATTGATTTTTAGTTTCAAAATAGCGTTTTAGGATAAGAGTGCTTTTACAATCCACCATGAAGGTTCAAAACAACTATGACTTTATTAATTGGTTAACTACATATAAATTTACTTTGTAAGTAAGTAGATAATGCTATAAGGTACTATTAGAAATCAAATCTATATTCCTTGCCTGGATTTGTTATGACATTGAATAAAGGAATTCAAGTGACCACTAAGCCTCGTTCCTTTAAAATGTATACAACATCTTTCTTTTCAAGTTTCTTGAAATTTGCAGATCAAAGTGCTGAAAATTCTTTTAAAAACATAAATGCCAAAACTTCAGTTGTTTTGTTTCCCCTTCTACCTTTCAGCAGAACAGATCTTTACTTTGGAAGTTCTGGAAGGCTTTGAGGTGATTTCTGAATTTACAGTGCTACAGACTACCTGCTGTGCAAATTAGAAGTGTAGTCATTGTAATGACTGCAGTTTCATTCCTCCTGTCTCATGACCTCATGATCCTTGTATACTGGACTGACCTGAAAGAGCTGGGCTACCTAAATGGTCTTCCTAGGATTAAAAAAAAATAATGATTGTATGTCCACAACAAGAGAGTGCATGCCTTAGGGCAGGAGGAACTACCAGGAGGAATATTATCTTACTCATACAGGAGCAAAATAATTGTTTCACATATTCAAAAATCCCGAAGGCTGCAGGTGTCCTTGTGAGTGTACACACCCAAAGTAGTGGTTTGGCCAGGGTAGGTATTTTATTTTCCCCAGGACAGTCACACAATGGGATGAAAAATGTCAGAGGAAGAATCTGAAGTACTTGAATTTACACTGCCTTGTGAAGTACGATGCTTTAACACTGTGACCATGATTTTCATAGCCATAGCTAATGTCTGATAAAATCAAGTTACTAGAATTAGATAAAAATTAGATTACTTCTATTGAATCCTATTTGCTCTTCTATTACTGTAGCAAAGCAATTTTGTTGATGCTTAATAGGAGCTCTACAATATATTGTGTTGTGCTACAGCGGTTAAAATTTTTCAATTAAAAGGAGTAATAGATAAATTCCTGCAAAGTATTTTTGTTTTGAAGCTTGTTTATACTTTCCAACTGTGATATAAGTGAACAGCAGGTTTTTTTTCTAACAGAGAAGTTAATATGATAACCTGATACTAATAAAATATAGCAGGATAAAAGCTGCCCCTATTTATGTAGTTCCACCCTTTCTGATTTTGTGAGATGTTCTCCAGTTTAGAAGACATCATAGGAAGAAATACTGATAGGCTAAATACTGCTTGAATGATCATCTGGATAAATAATAAATGAGTGTATTTGCTACCTGTTCTGCCTGATTTAGCCATCTCTAGTTAGTGGTACGATCACAATTGTTAACTTTGATAACAGATAAAGGCAAAATGATAATTTCACTTGCTGTTATGAAATGCTGCTTTTTCTTCAGTCTCTGAATTTTGTAGTGATGTTTCTGTTTCTTGTTAATCACCTGAAGTATTCCATGCCAATGTCCAATACTGTATTAGCTGGAAAGACAGTCTATGTTTGATAGGTAAAAGGAATCATTCCTGTGAATATGCAGAGAAGGCATATCCATCATTTTGCTGCACCATCTTATAAATTTATCACACACCTTTGAACTTCAAAAGCCATCTCTGAGGCTTCTAGTCTTGCATTCCAAGTGCCTGAGCATATTGTCTGACCCATCAGGCAAAAATAAAATGAATGATTATATGGTAGGGCATAAAAATTTTACTGGAGTTCATCTTAGATGTTGTACATAGTATTCTCTTGGTTGTGGCTTCATGGTTACTGTCAGACTGAATGGTCCTGCAGCCACACTGCAGAAATGTGTATTGCCCTCCATCTCTAGATTTGTAGGCAAAGCTTGTATCTGCCAAAACTTTCTTCTGTAAGAGCCGCTTTTCAGTTACTAAAAATTTAGTAAATTAAGTATCTTACAGTTGAATTTATGTTTGAAAGAAAAAAGAGAACTCTAAGCAGTTTGGTCCTTTAGAAGGAGAGGATTAAGGAGAAATCATTCTTTCTACCCTGAAGTTACCCAGCCATTTATTTGAGAAACATCATAGTTCTTTTAATTATAGTGGAACAGGGTGGACAGAGGAAAGGCTGATTCCCACTGGGAATCTGAAATAAGCTAGTGTTTCTCTAGGTGATGCTGTCATTTAACTGAGTTATCATAAACTGACTGCTCTGTGGATGAGACTCTTAGATAATGTCTCGGATGAATCTGTACCACTTGCAGGGCATCCCACCCCAGTGCCCTTCCTCAATGATGGAGAGGACCATGCATGTATTAGCATCATGGTCAGCTAACCTGACCTTGCCAGGCTTGTGAACTGGGAGTTTTTCTTGTTAACTCTAGCTACTTAAATGGAGGAGAAAGACAGGCTCTCCTTTGTTTTCAATGCCTTGCTAATGTTGCTGCAGTAGTATAGAACAAAAAAATAATTAAAATTCAACTTCAGTACAGCACCATACAGTTGAAGGCATGGAGCTGGAAAGGGAAGAAATTGGGGGACCACATTCTGAAAAAGACATTGTTCACAGTCCTCTGCAGAATTCAGGATGCTTAAGGCTCATTTTTTTTTTTTTTCTAGTATAAGCAAATGGTTGTGAAATGTACCAGCAAGTTACTGGATGGTTGCCTTTAGGAACAACTATTCCTGATGCCAATTACTGCATGAACTCAAGAAGCAGTCATGTTTGTTCTCCCAAAGGTCTGATCCTGCTGTAAAGGTTGAAAGTCAGTTATCTGTGAATGAGTTTCTAATTTTTTTTTCACAGATTTTTCACTAGAAAAAACAATTTGTATAGGTAGGGTTGCAAAATGAGCAATACAGCCAGTACCACAATTTTCACAGAAGAAACAACACTTGAAGCTTCCCTACATGTTCCTTACAGATCTAACCACCACAGGAGCTGTGGGAAAGAATCTCTGTAATGACTCTGAGATGCAGAGGAGTTAAAGCAAGGAAGAATAGAGATGAAGCACTGCATTCCCAAGGGGCATTTCTTGACACAGTACTAACAGTTGATGGCAATGTCATTCTGCATTATTGAGGATAAAAGGCTCAAGGAGCAATGTAATGGAACAAAATTATCTTTGAAAAGTTTCCATGTCCAAAAGTAGTCCACTGCGATCCTTTGTCTTTCCCTTCTCAGTGAGCATGTTCTGTGGACACAAGTAGTTAACAAAGCTGTTACTTCAGCCCACTCTTGATGTGGCAACCAAGTGAGATTTGCGTGACCCTGTGCCTTCCTTTGGAGTCCTATTGGGTGAGGGAAAGGACAATTGGTTTGTTTTTTTTTTTCTAGCTGGAAAGAAGAGGAGCAGAAAACAAGGTATCATTTTTCCCTTTCCTACTAAAATAGCAATAAGATACATTTCAGTGCTGAAAGCCTCTTTTATTTTGGTCATTTTGAGTGTTAAGTCCTCTCAAAGGAAGGGCTGGAACCATTCTGTTCTCTGCCTATCCAGTTTTGTAGCACTTCAAAGGCTACCACTAAAAGGCAAGGGAAAATAATCTAAAATTTTTGCACACAAGTAGAAAAAAAGACAACTTCTGTCTTTGGCAGTTGTGTGGAGCTAAGATGCAAAGGACAGAGGTCTCTGGTGAGGGAAGCACTTCAGTGTCTAGTTCTGTATGACTTTGGCATGCACAGAGGAGCTTGCCTAATGAGTGTCTGACAGGTAGACTCCATGTACTCAAAGCCACTCTCTTGATCAGCAATTTGGTCAGGTAGGTAGTTATTCAATGCCCCAGATTTTAAATTCAATGCTGAAAGCATTGTTTATGACTGACACATCCTTGTCAGTAACACCCGAAGTACCAATTCCATTGGTGTGGTGGGTTGACCCTGTCTGGAGACCAGATGCCCACCAAAACTGCTCTATCACTCCCCCTTCTCAGCTGGGAAGGGGAGAGAAAATATAGTTAAAGGCATGTGAATGGGAACAAGTATGGGAAAAGATCACTCACTAATTACCATCACAGGCAAAATAGACTCAAAAAAAAAAAAAAAAAGATAAATTATCACTGAGCAAAACAAAGTAATGAGAAATAAAAACATATGTTAAAACACCTCTCCCCATCCCTCTCTCCCTCCTGGACTCAACTCTATTCCCAATTTTCTCTACCTCCTCCCTCCACAGCAGGAAAGGTTCATGGGGAGTGAGGGTGGCCTCTTCCCCTGCTTCAGTGTGGAGTCCCTTCCATGGAAAACAGTCCTCCACCAACTTCTCCAACATGAGTCCTTCCCACAGGCTGCATGTAATAAATTTCTCTGATGTNTGGATCACAGTCTACTTCACACTGCTTTGGAGTGGGGTCCTCCACGGCTGTTGATAGATATCTGCTTCACTGTTGACCTCCATGAGCTTCAGGGGCACAGCCTGCCTCACCAAGGTGTTCTCCATAGCCTGCAAGGGAATCTGTGTTCTAGCACACAGACCACCTCTACCCCCTCCTTCTTCGCTGACCTGGGTGTCTACTGGCTTGTTTCTCTCATCTCACTTTTCTCTCTGGCTGAAAAAACTATTTGTTGTAGTTGTTTTACCCACTTCTTAGCTATGTTATCCCAGAAGCACTACCACTGCTGATTGGCTTGGCCTTTGCCAGTGGCAGGTCTGTCTTTGATCTAGCTAGTATTGTCACTGTTGGACACAGCAGAAGCTTCCAGCAGCTTCTTGCAGAAGTCACTCCCTGTATTCCTCTGCTACCAAAACCTTACCTTGAAAAAAACCAATAAAAGTGAAATAAATTATAGATTCTCCCTAGATCATGGATTTTTGAAGCTTAATTTAAGGGCAGTATTTGCAGTTGCAACATATCTGACTTCAATATTTTGTTGAAATAAGAAATGCAGGTTTCTTCATGATTAAGCATTTTTAAGATATCATTTCTGCACAAAATGTCTTTGATTCAATGAAGTGAAGACCAACAAAGCTTACCTGGGAATGGCAGGGAGTAAATAAGAAAAATTTTCATAGAAATTATTACAGACACCTAAGCTATGTGCAAAGCTCTAGTAGTAATAGTATGAGACTTATAGACTTATTTTTATAGAATGGGCATCCCAGGCCCTGAAAACAAAGAGCCAGCCTACATGTCCTGTGTGAATGCAGTGCCTCCCCTCTCTCCTTCCTGCCCTGTCATGTAACACAGAGAAGCATGATGACTCTTTCCTACAACTTGTCGAGTAGTAAGAACTACTTGGTAGGCAGTCTATGTAACAGAGGAGAACTTTGCATCAATGGATGATTCTATGAAGAGGACTTGGCTTCTGAGTAAAAATGAAATACCTGAAATAAAGCTATAAATTAATTTCAGCATTTATACAAGGCTGGGTAGAACCCGTCACAGACCAGAAATGAACTAAAGATCTAAGCAGTCAGTTCTGAACAACACAAACCCAATTCCCAGGGAAACATCGTTGCTTTTTCCTGGAGTGTTTCCCCTATGGATTTTTTTCTGGATGGACTATCTAGGAGCAGTGCCAAAGAGCTGATGTGGTCTGCTCTTAGCATGCTCTACTGTTATCTGGAAGATACCTTGTCACTCTTGTGTCCCATGCTCCATCTATGGATTTTCATATACCTGTGAGATCAAGATTTGGCTTGAGACAGGCTGATTTGTGTTCTGCTTCACTTTTTCAAGTTTGATGCCTGTATGATCTCCAGCAATGGGGAGCAGTGCTATCCCAGCTAATGAAATGTGTGTTGGGTACACCACGTATTTGGAGATTACTGAATAAAGATGAAGCTAAAGGAAAAAGTGATGAGCACTGCCATAAACTAAAAGCAGAAACCCATGAAATTTTCAATAGCCTCACCTACACCCCTGCCATCCACAGCTGAAACACAGCAACACATCACAGCACATCATGGCAAGAGCTTGCAACGCTGACACCACCTTTCTGTGCCTTTTCTCTGCTTGGAGAAGTTGGTGAATGTGTCACCACTTAAGCTGGTTCAGTGACTGTAGTCTAAAAATGGAAGTTCTGATAGATGGTACAATAACATGTAACACAAAGAGCTACATGGATAAAACTCTTCAGTAGTTCATTTCTGCCAAGGCAAAGTGGAGCAGTGGCTTCCTTAGCGAGTCACTGCAACTGGAGGTAGATCTTTGCAGGAAGAACTTTGACTGGCAGGATACCACTCAGACTGTGGTGTAAATATCATCATGTGCTTAGAGAGCAGGCAGGACCGACAAACAACCATATATGCAGAAGTGCTTCCCTGACTTTTTGAAACCCTAAGTAAAAGGGTGTTTTAAAGCAACTATTGAGCTCTCTGAATTCTTTGGCCCACAAAGAAGGTGGATGCCTGAGGTACAGTAGGAGTGTTTTACTACAACACTCTAAGATTTTGGAATAATCAGAGTCCATGACTCTGGAAAATTCACCTGCTGTTTGACTGGACTTCCATAGCTGGGAATACTGACTGACAAGTGACTGACAGACCACAACACCTTTTCATAAACATCTCATCAGCACATACTGCTCTCAAGTTTCAGTGCTTTGTTCTGTGCCATTCCCTCAAAGCTATGTAACAATAGTACTTTATGAAAAATAAACAGAAAATGCTATTGCAGACACTCTTACTGTGAAGTGTCCATCAAATTAACTGCTGGCATAGTAGTGGGAAAATTAATGTCAATTAGTAATGTTTTAAAAAGACACAGGAAACCAATTGAGAAACCCCAGGAGGGTAATCACTTGCCATTGGAATTATTAATTTCATGGTGTGTTTTAAAAGAAGAGAGGCAGTAGCCACTGGAGACCCTGGAGGAAAACAATACTGGTATGTCAGCACAATTGATTTCTCAGTGATTAAAAGCAACTAATCTTAGTGATGACTTAAAAAGTTTCCAAATGAAAAGGAGATGTTGCCTCTGGGCCAGTGGATAGTCCTACATGACTATCATTCTTGAGGAAGGAGTGACAAAAAGGATCTGTACACCTTATCAGATGTGCGGGGATACATCACAGGTGTATTCACATATTTAACAACTTCTCTGGCTTGATTTCTCCCCTTCCATGGCTAAGTCAGTTGTCATGGATGTATTAAGGAGTGAATGCACTTTACTTGTTACAGAGAAGTAACAATATATTTACTGCTATAAAATAGTTAACAAAGACTAATTGTAAATGGGGCACTGATTTAACTAGATTCAGTGACAAGGTGCAGTTGGTTATTCACTGTCTAGAGGATAGAGTCAGACAAAGCTTATCAGGGAGACACTCCCGTTGAGTCACAAGGTTCAGACTTGACCCCCTTGCATTCTAAACTCCTTCTCAGAGAAGACTCTAAGATTTATGTCTAAAGGATTTATATCTATCTATCTATCTATCTATCTATCTATCTATCTATCTATCATCTAATTACCTACCTACCTACCTACCTACCTACCTCCCTTCCTACCTACCTTCCTACCTACCTACCTACCTACCTGCCTACGACCTACTTACCTAATAAACCCTTTATATCACTCAGCTAAGATTCTTAGTTTCACAATCCACTTACCGAGTATCTAGTGTGATAAGCCTCAAGGAGTAACCTTAACCTTGAGAGGGTTTCCACTCAAGGGGAGATTTCAGCATGCAGCCTGCTTCCATGCAGGAGTGCTCAATGGGCTCTTGGTCTGCCCACTATTTATGGAGTAAGGCAATCAACTTACAGTCATTTACATAACAGACATGTATTTGGTTGCCACATGCCCAGTTAGCCCTCAGCTGTCTAGCAAGTTGTGTAGCTCTTGTCTATACTGTTATCTGCTTCCTTGTCATTTGGTTTAAAGTTGAGTGCAGTCATCTCAACTCCACACCGATTCATGGCTGTAAGGAGAAGGCAGGAGAGGAGTGTACTGTTGCACCAGTCTTGTACCTTAGCAGTCAAAGATGCAATGACAGTTGCAGTCTGAGACATGCTCATCTCTGCTCCACTCCTGGTGATGTAGTGAAAAAACAGGTCTGATTGCATAGCACATGCTTTTGCAGAAATTTGTTTCATGTGTCTGATAGTACTTTCAGTGAGGAAGGACAAGTATTTGCTTTTTTTTGCACTGAGCAACATCAGGTTTTTCGAATACAGGATGAGGGCCCAAATCTCTCACTAAACACTTTGTAGCACTGAAGTGAAACTGGGTGAGTGAAAACTGCAAATTTTGGCCCAATGAAAATTGTAACAATGCAGCAATTATAGCTTAGTTCTGCTACGGGAGCAGACTCTGGCATCCCCTTACTGTTGTCAGGCCATGTAATCCATTTTCTCTAGTGAATTATGTGGTATTCCCTGTGGCAGAAACACTGCTTTGCATTTTGCTACATTTCTTTTATCTGGATTTTGTGTTTTATGCTTTGCATATAGCCCTCAGCCAATATAATTTCCTCACTAGGATCTCTCCCTTTCTGTCTAGTGGTCCTTTCCACAGCACTTTTTAATATGCAAAGAGTCAGGTAGTATAGAAGGCTGAAATATTCTTATCATCTGTACAGTCCTGTATATACTCCATAGTGCCAGCGACAGACTAAAGTTTAGTTTCAATCATGAGCTCTATCTTCTTTTGTCTTGTTTCAGGGTGAGTTAAGCTTTTAAGGGTGCATCTAGTGTTGTATTCTTTGGTCTGAATCTTTCAGAATTCATTAAGGTGTGGTTCTGACATTAAAGTTCAGGCCAGAGTAGAAATACCCTTGCTAAATTGGTAGACTACATTAATATCCTTCTTGTTCTACTTGTACCCTTTCTGTGGCAGTGTATTGAGAAGATATTGATCCATAACTACATTAAAATTATTTGCTTGATAATTTTTATATCAGTAATGTTTCTGAAAGATTTTTTAAATAGCATGCATAATCAAAAAGTCATTTTTCTACATGGATTTTCCAGCTTTCTATGAAAATATATGGAGAAAAAGAATTTACTTTTTATTTTGTGTCTCCATACTTCATAGACTGAATTTCACCAAACTTAATCCGATGTATCCACATAAAGCCCTCATTTTAAAACATAATTTTGGTAAAACAGTGACAGAGGAAACCACAAATTCTGTATCTGAACATTTGGAGTAGCAGCCTCTCTAAATTCAGATCAACCTTAGATCCAGTAACTCATCAGTACCGTGTTTATTTTTTTTTAAACCAGATATCTTTTAGCAGTTTCCCCAGAGAGATAATGAAAAGCTGTGAAGGTATTGCATTTGATAGTGATTATGTCATTAGCAGTCCTTAGAGATAAGGAATTATGCTTAGCAACAAATAGTCACTTTTGCAGAAACAGAGCAGTAGTTTAACCACAATTTCTGATTTTTGCTTCGTCTTTACATGCAAAATGCAGTAAATTACTACAAGATGTTTCATCTCTGTGACTCAGTGTCTGATGTAGCTAAATTTTTAATCAGATGTGTTCTCTAATGTAACACATATCTTCCAACAGGAACCTGCATACATTTTCCTCTACTCTNTAAGTATGATGGATTCCTGCAAAAGAGGACGTTTTGGTTTACTCTCAGTCTCTAAAAGGAGTTGAAATAGGAATGCGGGAGGTGAGCTTATAGCACAGCACAGCCTGCACTCGAGAGTATATTCATGGAGAGATAAAATAATGCATAGATCAGAGAAGGGAAACAAAGTATTCAGGGTGAACCTTCACTGCGTTTTACCTAGAATTTACAAACTCATAAAAACCTCTCTGCTCTGCACCAAAATTAATCCTGATTATCTGCTTCTGAAGCAAATTAAAATAAAGGGATACATATACTTCTGAGGCCTATCTCTTCTAATCATGTTTTTATGGGGTGGAATGGGGCACTTCAAGTGCATAAATGCAAAGTAATTTTTTCTTAAATGACTGAAAATGCACATTCCACAAAAGAAAGCATAAGACAAAGTAATTCTTAATGTGCTCCCCTTTTAGCTGGCAGATGTGATCATCACTTTTTTACTCACATAAGTTTAGCCTAAAAAAATTATAAATGAGCAAATGAGAGTAATTTAAATTAAGACCTACAGATTCAATGAATGTATTTAAACCACCTACTTAAAAAAACATTCAAATATTGCCTTGCAACAGACACATCAATGTGCATCCATATACATAGTTTTGAAGGAAAGCCCACTCCTGTTTTCTTTTTTTTTGTAGACAATATAGAAATATTTGGTTTAAATGCTTCAGACAAAATGTTGACAATGCCTTTTATTAAAATAGAATTAAAATATCCTTTTAAAACTGTTAGAAGGCAAAGCTAAACCTGTTCACTTTCTAAGTTAGACCCTGCAAAGGTTTTAAGGCTGAAGACACGGTGGCTGGTACTTGTGATGCATGGGGAGGTGGCTTCCCTCCAGTGTCCTGTTGTCACTCTGTTCTCTGTTCTTGTGATTTGGTCATTGGTTGGTTGCTGACATGAACAAGATAAGCCCTTAATCTCATTAGGATTTAGAAAAAAATTGGATGTATTCCTCAATTAACTACAAGTAACATAGCCTTATTTGAAAGCTTTTAATTATTAAAAAAGAACACAGAAGTCTTTAAAAACACAATTTTTAAGTAGACATGTAACTAAACTACTCATTGACGCAGTAAGTGGTTCCTTCCCCTAGTCTTTCAGGAACATCTTCTTGCATTTGGTAGGAAACTACTAAACCCTGATAAACAGCTAATTCCCCAATTACTGTTCTTAATTTTTAAAGTGACTTCTTTTGTTTATTAGCATTTTGGCTTCAAGAGATCTTACCACACAACACAACACTCTTCATAAGATAAACAGGCACTACAAAGATACTGTTGAAAGAGGGAGCTGCATTCACTTAAGGAGAGAGCTCTGAATCTTTCTCCAAAATTAACTTACCATGAAGGAGTTCCCTGGGTGAACAGAAAGCCTGTGTATTTAGTCACAACCGATGTGACTGGAGTTCCATTTTCCAAGTCTTGTCCATGCCAGCCTGGCTGGACATTAACAGCTGTGACATGGCTTTGTTGACAGCCCATACACTACTAGTTACATGAAGAATTGTAAAAATAATTTGTAAAAATTTATAAAACACACAATGAGGTTCTAAACAGAGACAGCAACAGGGGTGGAGACCATTTTAGGTGAAGACAAGGAGGTAATAAAAGACCATGAGGAAGCACATAGTTTCAGTCCCTTGTTTTTCTTGTCGATTTAGGGCATTGCTGTTAAGAGACAAGTGCTTCAATACATATCCTGTATGTAAAGCTCCATTGCTCAAGGTATTGAAGAACAGTTTAGACCAACATCTGCCTGAAATAGCTTCAGGATAGCAAGAGTGTTCATCTTTTGCCCTGGTTTTGTGATGTAAAAAGGATGAGTTCCCACAGAAGTTAAACCAAATAAAGGCTGGTGAAGTGTAAACTTTGATTATGGGACAGGTACTCCAAAATAAGTTTTCTGTGGACAGTCAAGGGAAATATTCACTACAATACCATTAAGGAGACATTTACCAGGTCATTCTTTTCTGGGAAATACTTAGACTTCCATTTTGTCTTCTAACTAACTCTGTTTACGATGAGACTAATTAAAAATATCCAATCTTCTGTTTGTAAAATTGCATCGTCCTAGAAAAGCAGAAGCCTGTATCTCAATTCCATGTGAAGAAAACTGTTATAGGAAAACAATCATGAGAGATTATATTTAATCTTTTGTGTGGCTGTACTTCAACAATGCTACTATTTGAATTTCAGATTAATTTAATAGAGCTCTAATGAACAAACTTAGCTGTCCTAGTGTTATTAGTGTCTCAACTGAGCATTTTAGCAAATGAATACAATAGTAATTGTGGCCGACTTGATCCTTCTGTAACCTGAGTTTCTCAACTGCTTCTGTCCCTTTCCCTCTCCCCATGTAAAAGATGGCCAATGGCCACAGAGAGCAAGTGTTGGAGGTGCTTAATGAATGCTGCTTACTGAAGCAGCTGTACTGTAGAGTTAGTTTAGAGTTAGTTGCAGAGTTAGTGAAATGAAAGACTGAAGAAGCTAGCCTGTTACTGGTTGGGCAAAAATCAGTGTTACTAAATGTACAGTGCAGAATACCTCTCCACACTATGAATAAAACCAGTGGCAATATGATTAATTTTATACTTGGAGAAATAAACCTTCAAGACACTGCCTAAGAAATAAATGTGTGAATGAGCCCAGAGAGGTTTCAGATGAATCATTGAAAGGTTTGGGCTGGAAGGGACATTTAGAGGTCATTTAGCACATGCCCCCTGCCATGGGCAGGAACACCCACCACTAGACCAAGTTGCCCAAAGCCCCATCCAACCTGGCCTTGAACAATGCCAGGGAGGGGGCAGCCACAGTAATCTCTGGACAACCTGTTCCAGTGTTCCAGTGTTTCACCACTCTCATGGTAAAATTATTTAGATTTTTCCAGCCTAATTGTAGCAATGTAATAATTCATCTTCCCTATTTAGAGGCACAAGCTTGGCTGCATTTGATACAGATGGATGTTTGAAGTACAAATACAAATTCGATGTCACATACTTTCCTAAGTTTTCAAAAGTTACCTTCTCATTATTTAATAGTTACAAACAACTGGAGAAGGACAACTGCACCCCCCACCCCCTAGCCTACAACCTGAGAAGTACATGGGAAATATCTAGAGATAAAAATAAAGGGGAAGTTAGTTTTGAACTCTGCTGTAAATGTCCTATTCTTTCAAGCTTTATTTCCATTTTGGCCCATCATACACCCTCTGTATCTTTTTCCTTATTTATCGGATGTTTCCTCTAGCCAGCCTCTATCATGAACAGTGTTGTGCAACCATGTGTCCTGCCACAGACAAGTGGGGGTTGGACTCAATGATCTCTGGAGGTCCCTTCCAAACCCTACAGTTCTGTGATTCTGTGATCTTTGATTTGCTGCCAACCAGAAAGCATTTCCCTATTCTTTCACATGCAGTGAGACCATTTCATGAACCCCTCTTACTTATTCATTGGAAGGATGCACTAGAACAGGATCTCTATGTTAGCAGTCAGAAAGTTTTCTAATTTAAGTCTGGAAACAGTAGGCTATTTGTAAGTTGGACATATTAAGCAGTGGAGACACACAACAGAGAATTCCTAAACATATGCTGACTGTCAGAACAGGATAAGGAGAATGATGTAATCCTATTTGATGTGTTGCATATACAGTACCAATGAACATGCTTGGGAGAATAAAGTTTGAAGTTAAGTAATGACTGTGTCTTTGTTTGCATGTGAAAGGCAGGTCATTAGCTTGAAAGCTTCTTGTCTTTCATAGCTGAATATAACATCTAGCTGTGCTATCTTGTTTGTTTTAGATGGAAGTAACTGAGTCTTTTTGCAATGATGCAACTTGCTATCTATGGGGAGCACAACACTGTTGTCACAGAGAAACCTTATTCTCATTTCTATTTAATTTTATTGTTGTTGCTGCAGGACTGTTTTCCTTCCTATTAAAAAAATCTGTCTGAAATGAATGGATCTGGTGGCTTTTTGTATATGGGGTATCACAGCAAGGTGGTGTGTTGTGTCCCCGCCACCCTGCCCCAGATTTTGCAGGGGATTGAAAGGTATAGCTAACCAAATGCAGGTAAACCCACAGGTTTCATGTGTTGTTGGCCATGTTTTTGACTCATTGCTGTAGGTATATGTCTAAAGTCTCAAAGGTACATAAGTACTTGATAGATTATCTGAGTTGTACCTCATTATATTTACTTATCACTATGGCAGAGAAGCAAAAAAAGATAAAAGAACTTCATTTGCTTTTTAGTATTTTGAAAACTCATCAGTAGAAGAGTATGAAAAAACATGCACAGAAAGCATTTATGCAATAAACCCATAAACAAAATATTTCATTCTATATAGTGGCATGGATTTCCTTTACACCTTGATATATCTTCTCATAAGTTCCTTTGACTGCAACATCTCATCCTCTTGGAATGTGTAACACTGCATTGCTGGTTTCTGACTGTACTCCAAATGAAGGGCTGCCATGTTTTGTCTTTGGGCAGGGAGGTCATACATGAAATGGGAATGCGGAAGATGAAGCAAATCCATTGGGATTCCTGAATCCATATGGGTCGCAAATTAAAATAAAAAAAAAACAAACAAAAAAACAGAACACACATTATCTTGTCCTGCAGCACTCTTTACTAAGATGCTGCAGTGTTGAGACCAACATCTGTAGCACAGTCAGCTAATATGATAGGAACCATCCAGACACTATCAAACCTAAGCAGCAAAAACACACAAAAGAAGTGAAGGCTCCCATCCTGGCTGCTTTCTGGTGCTCAGAGGTGTTACACAAAACTAAAGGACTTGGCATGAAGAGAATACACAATAGAATACCCAGTTGTAGAGGGGATAAAGCTTAAGAATATGAAAGAAAACCCCCGTGATTGTTTTGCTGATTTTTTAGTTTCTATTATTTGGAATAGGTATGCATAAATAGAATATGCAGGCAAAGTAAGCAGAAATATTACAGACCTGAATTTCACTTAGGCAGATCTATTCTGTGGACAGAGAGATGAGGGTAAGACTTGTGTTGGAATAGGTAGAGAACTTACAAGGTTTGTGACAGTTGTTGGAGCAAAGAACCCATAGTGTCCTGACACCTAGGTGTCTCTCCTCTCTCTGTTATCCATCATGCTCAGTCTTCTGGGAGATTATGAAGTATTTCCAAGGAGAGGATTCCACATTCTGGCTAGAGGTCTACTCATTTCTGAGTTCATTCTGTCATTGAGGTTGATTTATTGCTAGAAGACTTTGCTCTGTGATGCAAGCAGGGAAAGACAGTGAGACATAAAAGCAGAAGAGGGTCTTGACACCTGGGATCTTCCATGACTACCAGGGTAAACTGCTGTACAGTTCAGCATCCAGAAGGCAGGTCCTGAAACAAGTTGCCTGAAACAACGTATCCTTTTTTTTTCTGGAATTAAGCAGGATTTTACTCTTTCCTCATGAGAGATCAATTGCATATCTCTGTTTGGAGAAATAGCATACTTGCTATAGCATCCGTGGTAAGTAAAATTCCTGCTTGAAAGATTTAACTCTGCTATTTAGCAATACACCTAAGAGTTTGTTAATCTATGCACCTACACCTGCCACTCACATCAGGAAAAAGAGTCACTGGTTTGCAGAAGTGGTTTTATCATAAAGGAGATTTCATGAAATCAGTATTTATTTTCATTATGCTGGCAGCTTGTCGACACAGATGTGGGAAAAAAAAAAAGGTCTGGTCTTATCTTTTTCGTACATGGACATGAAGTTAGGAGATATTCCAAAAATTCTGAATGCTGAATGTTTTGTGGCTTTGATAAAGCCACATCGTTACAGTTCATGTAATGCCGCAGCATATGATTTGGTTCAATGTAATGGGAAGGAGTATATCTGTCTGTGTATAATGAGTTAGGCAGGTTAAATCCTCTATGAAAAGGAACTACAGGATCCAGTAGCTTATTTAAANCACACATTATCTTGTCCTGCAGCACTCTTTACTAAGATGCTGCAGTGTTGAGACCAACATCTGTAGCACAGTCAGCTAATATGATAGGAACCATCCAGACACTATCAAACCTAAGCAGCAAAAACACACAAAAGAAGTGA
>VXBZ01002645.1:0-84860 GCA_013399135.1 Heliornis fulica
TCACTGCAGCCCGGGCCTGCAACAACCCCCCTCACAGCTGCCGCCCTCCCAGGCACCGCACCGCTCCGCCTTGCCGGGCCCCAGGGCTGCCACCGCCTTCCCACAGGCACCCCACCTCCACCCCGCCTCTTCCATCGCTACCCACCCCCGGCGTGCGAGGGGGAGAACGGGCTCCCCTGACACCCCGTGCCCGGGAGCTGCCGGCTTTGCGTTAGGCGGGAGCATAAAGGAGGCCGGCCCGGCTTGCCATCTTTTCCCTGGTCCATGGGATGAAGGGCTCTGGAGCCGCAGAGGTCTCAAGGCGATCCCAGCTTGGGCTGGCAGTGGCAGGGGGGTTTCGAGGTGTCCTGCGCCCACCTTGCTCGGATTTCGCTAGGGAGGGAGCCGCCTGTCCCCGTATCCCTTAGGCAGGGTGACCTGAGCGCCTCGGTGTGGTGCAGCTGATCCGAATGTTCCAGCGTCCCCAAACTGCCTTGAAACGGCCCTTAACAAAGAGTAGGGGCAGCCCTTTGTGCCTTGCGGTGTTGGAGCGTTTGAGGCAGCCGCAAGCTCTCCAACTCGGCCGCCGGGGCTGCCAACTTCGCTGGCTTTCTAAAGGAGAGCTGGAGTGGGTTGGGGGTCCTTCCCCCACCCCCCAGCCACACAGGTTCGAGAACTGGAGCGTGGAGACACAGGACAAGTGATTGCGTTACAAGCCTGGAGCAAGGCAGCAGAGTGCTGAAGAGGCATCCATGCTTTCAGCGGTCCTTTTGTTGCTTTGAAAAAATAATCATACAGACTGACTGGCTACCCAGAGTTTGCTTTTGGCTCTGCCAAAGTAAACTCTCGTGTCTTCAGTAGGGAAAGAAAGCAATGAGGTAATCCATCAGGTGATACTAGTCGTGGACCACATCATCTTCCAAAGAAAGAGATGGGAACATAGTGGGGTTTTTTTCCCCACTGTGAGTCAAGCAATGGCTGCACTTCCACTGCCATTACAATGGAAATAAGATACCTTTCCTCGTTTTAAGCAAGCATTCAGCGAGTGAGAGGTCTAATGCATTTCTCTGGATTAGTGCTTTGGAGTCTATTCACTTTCTCATTTCACTTTGAAAGCAAGGTCAAAATTCTTTGAAACCATAGAAGAAAAACTCAGGAGTGCGTTTGAATCATTTCACATGGAAGGGGAAGTCTTACTTGGATCTTCCCTGTTGAGACTTGAACTTGGTGAAGGAAAAAGGTAGCTGTAGGATTGTAAATGTATGGAACTGTGTCAGGAGGGTAGAAGGAATATAAAGAACATTTTCAAGTACTAAGCATAAGAATGAAAGAATGTAAAACCCCTGTGAAAAAGGAGAAAGAGCACTGACATTTTTCTATTTCTAGATACAAATAATCCTAACAATCATGCTTGTGCTACATAGCTTTGTAATGGAAAAAAAAAAACACCACAAAACAAAACAAACAAATCTGAGATGAGACAAAATAAACACCACGAATTTTTGAAAACATTCCCAGTTTGTTATAGATTGACATCAAACCGTGGCTGTGTGATAACAACACAAACATGTAGGAGGCCTTTAAAGAAAATAAAAATATGTCTTCTGTGTGAGACAAACTTGCCACATTGGGACAATTCAATCTGCTTACAGAAACATCTTGCTGTTTATAAACAACATTCTCCTTATGCTCAGACATATTTTCTGCTTTAATTTTGTGTTTGTCATATCCACCACCTGCATATGGGCCCTGCAGGTGGGTCAGGTGGAATAAACTGATGTCAAGGGCGGGATCTCTCCACATTTGCCTTTCATAGTATAACATGGTCAACAAGCATCACAGTCCAGAGGTTTGGCCTCCTAACACTGCTTTTCTGTTCCCTGAAATGCAAATCTAATTCCTTCCATTTCTTCTTTATCACCCACACCAGGTTGCTAGAGTTTTCACTTAATAAAAGCAGCCAGTAAGAGCAGCATGTCCTGGGAGCGGTCGTGTCCCTGAGCAAGTCACTGTGCTACTGGCAGTAGAGCAGGTATGAGAGAAGGTATCTGCTATTTTATAGCTGATTCCTGATAGTACTTACACTATTTCTGTGGGGACTGTGATCAGAGAAGAGCTTCTGTGTTTGGGGAAGCAGCACCAGCACAGAAAAACCCCAGCTGCTCAGCTACCCTTGCAACAGCTAAGGAGCAGCCATCGACTCCCAAACCATAATGCAACTTCCCCACAGTAGGATCCTGAAGGAAACCAGAGCGCTGGAAAAGGGAGAGAAGAGGAGGGGGAAAGACCTCAATAGTGTGCCCCTGGTTTTATTGATTTTTCAGAGTCAGTCATAGATGTCTGAATTTTAATGGCAATTTTCCTGCCTTTGTGGTTTTCAGTTGTCCCACTATAATGTAAGTTTCACCTCTTTGTTTCTTTCTCCAGTGGATACAGTTTATCCTCAACCTAAATATTGACAGCATTTTGTATATGTTTTATGTCGCTCCAGGTATTTCTGGAAGACTCTGGGTTGCTTTGTGACACACAAACAAATTTTGAGCAGCAGTTGAACGGAGTGTTACCACACATGAATTGTTCTGCAGTAACTGCACTTTTGGAACTCTCTACCCTTTTAGAGCAGACACACTGGGCTTTCTCTCCAGCTCGGAGTTCAGTAAGGCGAGAAGAGATAAGCAGTAGGTCACCTGAAGCACACGGTGAGGAGTTGGCAGGGAGGGTATCATCACTATTACTCAAGTGCAGCACATGTCTTGAAGTCTGAGACTTTTGATCACAATAGCTGAGTGTTCTGACCATTTAGATCTAGCTGTTCAGGGAAGAAATGTTACTAACAAGCACTGTTCAAGGCAAAAATTTGCCATGCTGGATTAAGCGAGAGCTTTCCCCAATGAGCAGGAGTGGAGCCTGCCCTCGCTAGGTTGTGCAAAGACCATCTGCCAGTTGACTTCTGAGCGCAAATACAATCTGTTACTTTGTCAAAATAAACAACTTCTCTATTGACAGAGCAGTTACAGACTGCTGACTGCCTAACTCTCCAGCTATGGGAAAACCCAGCCTGTTTATGGCACTCTCTCTTTGGGGCACAAGCTGCTACCCCTCCAATATTGCAATGAATATTTCACAGCTTCAGAACCAAGAGATAGGGCTCGAGTCTTGCTTTGGCTGGCAAGCATCCAGAGTGGTCCTGGCAGGAGTGTCGAGTGCTCTGAAAGCTCTGTCTTGTGGGCATATATAATCCAGATCTTTTATCAAATCAGCATGTTATTGGGATAACCTAATATGATCAAAGTCGATGTATGTATATATTATGACAGCAGATAACTGCAGTAACTGAGTTCTGCAAATCCATATTTCTGTAGTGACACTTTCCCCCTTCTTAAGAGCCTTTTTTAAAAACCCCTCCTCCATACTGTCTCTGGAATCATTCTGCTAGAAGATCATATACAATGAGTTTTTCTTCCTAAATAGCCAGAAAAGCTAAATTCTACCTTTTTGGAGAATGCTCTTGCAGTAATATTTTTTAAATACAGTCATCCCACGTACTTCATAATTAAACATTTTTGTGTGTCAGATTCTAGTAGACTGAGGTTAGCATGTCTTCAAAAGATTAGCTAATGCACGAGCAAAGAATAGAGAGGTCTTTCCTGCCCAGACACCAACTGATTCTGAAAGTTAAATGCTGCTTATTAGCTTAAAAAAACTAAAGTTTTTTCATCCTTGTCACTTATCTTTAAGCACATTAATGCAGGCTACAGAGATCATTGCCTTGGCTCAATTACTTCCTAGTCATGCAAGTAAAAACATAATAAAAATATTGGAAGAGTCATGGCTATTCACCTTTTTTGTGTGTCTCAAATA
This sequence comes from Heliornis fulica, assembly GCA_013399135.1. NCBI lineage: Eukaryota > Metazoa > Chordata > Aves > Gruiformes > Heliornithidae > Heliornis > Heliornis fulica. The sequence continues at coordinate 3,841 of VXBZ01002645.1, forward strand.
TTTACAAATATACCTTTAAGAACTACAGAGGAAAAAAAAAAAAAAAAAAAGATGATAAGGGAACAACAACAACAACCAGAAAATACCATTGATGATCAGCTGAGGAGCACTGTATGGGATTCCTCTCCATATCTCTGAAACAATAGCCAGAGGTGGGGAAGATACAGGGAAAAGCGGTGTGCTGATCACACGTATGGAATGGCTTCTCTGGAAATCCAAACCTTCAACACCTTAGGGCTGCCAGCTAAGAAAACTCAGGGGCTACAGGAGAAAGGACAGAAATGGTTTTCTTGGCAGGTTGCCCCATGCCTGCAAAGGAATGGAATTTTGATATTATCTAGTAAACTCTCCTTTATTTCGGTCTCAGGGTAAGAAAAACTGGACAGATAAAGCTGTGAGCAATGCATTTGGCCACAGAGTACTATGAAAACCAAGCTCTGACATTCTGAGGCAGAAAAGCCTCCATCTCTGTAAGGCACGTGAGTTTCTTGAAGGAAATTATTTGCAACAAAGTTCCTGCTTTTACTATAGCAGGGAAAGTGACACATCCCAGCAGGTGTCTGGGGACTTCTGATACTTCTGATATGCTTCAGTGTTGGCAACTGTAGAACCACAAGCACTGTATCCTCGTACCCTTCAATCATCAAGTCACTCATCTCAGAGTCATTTCTTAGCAACCTAACATCTTGTGTGTAAAATCAGATCTTCCTCCCCACCTCTCATGGTTTTGCAAAGGAATTTTTCCGTAGCTTTGTCTGACCAGTTTCCTTTCTCCTCTGGTGAGGTTTGCCAGCGTGTTGTCTTCCTGGATGGGACCCTGAAGCTCCAATGTCCTTTTCAGAGAAACTTCACAGGACAGGGCAGCACTGCTTGCTTGTCAGCTTTTTTAATGGTTCCTCAGTTTGATTTAAAACAGTCATTAAAACATCATTAAAATATATTTTTTCAACTATTTTATAACTGTAGAGTGGGGTGAGGTGGGGTGGGGGGAAATCTCAAACTGTGAGCAATAAGTAAGCAAAGATGCCCTGAAAGAAGCCTACTTTCAGGTCTCATGTTTGTCTCTTGCAGCAAACCTCCAAAACTTTTTAGTTTTTTAGCACAAGTGCAAACTTTTACTACCCTTCCAAGGTATAGTGATATACATCCAGGAGCCATCATTTTTACAAAGCCTTAAGGAATGATGGAAGTCATGTGTTTCAAGCACATTCTCCCTTCCAAGTTGGAGCATCCAAACTCATTCATTTTTCTATGAAACTGAACACATCAGTTAAACATCCAGATCCTTGAGGATTGTCCCTCATGATCCAAGGTTCATTTTATCTATACCCAGAGGAGGTCAAGAGCAAGGCACTTCATTTTGCTGTCTGGCAACTCAAGAGCTAAAGGTTTTCCAGCAGATCACTTTCATTTCCAGGAATCCACTGCATGTAACTGTCAGCCGATGCGGCTGCATTTCCCTTTGCCCAGTCATCAAGTAGGACTCACTCTCTACCCAGACATCTATTCCCATGAAGCTGGGGATAACAGCATTTGAGACTACTGCCCTCTGCCAAACCAGTGGAAATTTGCCACCCAGTTCCATAGTTACTGGGGGATAACTGACAAACAGCAGATGGCATGATTTCCTTAGGATATTAACTTAAATACCATCCCCAAACGGAAAAATGACGTGTAAGTGAATTTATGATTTATTATTTGCATGAGCTGTCATTTACAAAAGACAGAATTTACTTACTACATGTAAATAAACAGGTATTTTTATAAAAGGGAGAAGAAAGTATGTACATCCTATGTAACAAATGCAAATTCCACTGGAATACGTATGGCACACAAAAGCAAAATAGAAACCTCACTACAACATTGACACAAAGGAGTAAAGCTTCAACACTAGGCACAGGGATTCATCAGACTCCTCCTGGAAAACGATGGGATGGCACTTGAAATACAGTGTCACATCCACTGTCATGTCACCCATCCAGCCCAAGACATTTTTCCTTATCTCCTGCCTGGTTTTTCTGCGGTCCATTCCCCAAACTTCTTCCTGGAATCCCACATCGTTGTTCTTTTAACGATGTCATGAAGGCTAAGGCATTTAAAATAGCAACATGCAGCTCTTGCTTTTTATCATAATATAATATAGCACCTCCAAGTGAGATAAGGACTACTTTAGTTAGCTGATAAATGGATACTTGGTGATTAAATATACAGACTTCCCATCTTTTACAATAAGGTAGGTGTATGCTTTAAAGGCACTATAATTAAGGAGAAGCTTACTTTACAAGCTGAACTTTATTTACTACTCAGTAGTGATTCAACAAGTTCTTTAAGCATACCCTTAATTTCCAGGGAAGGTGTGGCTTCATATTGATTAATTAGTTGCTGGACACAAGAAATTGTTAAGAGCAGAGCTCTTACCTATGGCAGAGTTTTTGTTCTGACATAAAATTACACGCTACTTTCCATTCATATGGATAGAAATCATTTAACTGAATCCCTTTCCTTGCACATGTTAAATGCTTAATCCTTTAGTGTCTTTTCAATTTGCATCACACTGAGAAAAGATTTGCTTAAAAACTTAACAGTGGTAAAAAATATTTCTGAAGAAAAACCAAAATAATTACAGTATTTCAATTCCATTACGATCAGCAACTTCTTACAGCACAGCTATGTCTGCTTTCCTAAAGAATCTCTAGAAACAGTCAACATGGAATTCAGAATTTCCAGGATTAAATCAAATGCTGTTGCATTACCAAGGAAAAAGCAGAAAAGGCAAACAAAAAACTTATTTTGGCTGAAGAAACTCCTAATGAGGTTGAGAAGATTGTGGGAAAGAACAGCCCTTTGTTCTTCTCGTCCTAGCAATTATTTTGAAGGCAAAAAAATTCCCAGTAGCTACACTACATCAAAAGGAGTTGAGATAATGTCTTAGAATCAATACAATGACAGTGATAATTACCGATAACACAAAAGTATATTACAGCACTTACAGTAATGAACACCAAACAACATGGGATATTCAATATACCAACTGAAAAGTTCAATATAAAAAAAATATGTAAAAAGTGTATTCAGACTTAAACATGTCAATCAATCAGTGTTTATAAGAGATATGTAGAAACAATGCCCTGTTGAGATTTACTCATAGTTCATCGCTTTACTACAGGTATATTAAATACTGTACATTCTATGCCACTAAAAAAAAAAAAAAAACAAAAAACAGAAAAATACCTCAAAATTCAAGGAAACCAGATAGATAACAAATTGCTTCAGAAAACCTTCTCCTGCAGGGATTAGATCACTGCTGCTTGATTGGTGTTGGCCAACAAGCAAATCTTTGACAGAAAGTGTTCTATCATCTGAGAATTTGGTGTCCAAATCGCCCAGAGATGGGAAGCAGGAGCAACGCCAATGACTTAAGCCTTCCAGGCACGGGGAAGAGTAGGAGGATGCTTTCTGTTGCTGCAAGGACTCCAAATGCCAAGGGAGTATCTTACTTGACACCATGCAGCCTTCTTGGCTAGAGCTACTTCACCTGGATGGGGACACTCTCCTGCCCAATTCACACGCCAGGGGATGGAGAGCAGTACTTCAACACTGGCCCAACATGGTGCCAGGTAGACATGCCCAAGAGCAAGCTGCAGCCTGGCACATTGCATTGGCACTGCATTCTGTATCATAAGTGTACCTTTACAACCGATCTCCTGATTATGTCCACGCTCTGCGTTTCAGCTCACAGCGCAGAACAGTCTCTGAATATGGCAATGTTGAGTATTGAATTTCATGGAGCCAGGCATTGCACCCTGCATCAACGGGACACCCACCCCTCCTCTTCTTGCTGGGGAAAGACAGCAGTGAGCATGTTCTACCCTGGTGGAACAGCTTCGGGGTAAAAGCAAATCTTTGCAGGAGAGTAAAGGGGAAGATTGACTGAAGCAACATTTTGGAACAATGGAATTACAGCAAAATGGAATTTCACACTCCCAGCAACGCCCCCACCCACCAGAGACAACGGGCTGACAAACGGCGTGCAATGGAGAGCCAGAAAGCAAGTTCTGCACCACACAGCCGGTCCTCTCGCCCCCACCACAACCTGTGTGTAACCTACTAAACTCCACGGGTGACAGCAATGCAAAGAAGTTGGTTTTTTTTCAGAATAAAAAGTTTAGCAGGTGTTTATCTGAAAAAAAAACCAACCCAAACAACCCTGTGATATTCTGACTAATTCTGAATCTGCTTAAAAAAAACAACAAATTAATAACTTCAACAAGCAAACAAATTCATAAGAAAAGGATAAAGTGGTATCTTGCCTCCTAGTGTTTTAAACAGCAAAAGCTTTACAGAAAACTCCAAAAGCTATCAACAGGCACCTACAATCTTGATGCATGTTTTGCCACGATGCTTTCGTTGGATCAAAATGTCTGACAAAGCCAGGGTATGAGAAGGGAGGAAGTGTGGCAGGAAGGATAGAGAGTAAAAGCCAGTGGGAAAAAACTCAGCCTACAGGGATTTTCTGAAACTGTAGAAGAGAAAGTAGCCATTTCATCTGGGACAGAGACATCTGGAAGCAATAGGGACAGGAACAGGGCAAGGGGGGGAAATATACCAAAAATAGTGTAAAAGAAAGGGGGACCCTCATCCAGCAAAGCATTTGCACAAAGGCTCAGCATGAAGTAAAGCCTAAAGATAAGCTCAAACACGAGTGCACTGCTGGATTTAGGAGAGGAAAAGCAAGAGCAAGACAATACTTGAGTAGGTACCAACAGCTTGCTGTTTTTAAGGAAAAACATTTCTTTTAATGGCTATCTCAGAGCTTTCTAGCTAAGCCTGAGATTTGTGGGCTGTAGAATGCTACTGAAGAGGACACAGTGACCCTTGCCAAACGAATTTCCTTACAACAGATCACCAAAGATCAGAAGAGACCATTTTCAGTCAGGTGGTCCCTAACATAGCCCTTTTTGCATTTCATAAAGGTAAAGGAAAAGTTTTGGAGAGACAATTTTGTCTGGGAGAGGTCACTGGTACCTGGTCCCTATGTGTGACCTGCGTGGATATGTTTGTCACCATGAAAAGTCTGGTTTGCCTATGGAAAGCACCATTTTACTACTGAATTTAGGGAGGAAAAACCCCAAACAAACCTCAATAGGAATGTCCTTAGGACATTTTGGGTGAGGAACTTTTACAAACTTATTCCAAAAGCCCATTAAAAATATACCTAAAACAAAACACAACAACACAGAAAAGAGCAAAGAAGTCACCCCCAGAAAATCATTAATAAAAAGAAATGTTATCAAACTATATAGACAATTGGTTTCATTAAAAAAAAAGGGAGAAAAAAACCACCAAAAAATAGCACACCTACCGCCTGCAGTTCTGGTCAGGTTCTCCCTCCTCCCCCCAACAACAACAACAAAATAAAAATTTTTAAAAACACAAATAAAATAAATTAACCCTTTCATCAGCCTGGTTCCTTACCAAAACAATGTCTTCCCCTGCTACTCAAAGTCCTAAATAAAAACTGCAAGTCTTGAGCTGAAGCTGAGAGTAGAAGGTTTTTCCTCCCTCTCTCTGTAACCCTGGATTTATTTTAACAGGAGATGTTTCTTGCACGGGTGAGAGGAGATGGGAACTGGTGTCCTGATCAGGAGGTCAGGATTATTCCAGACAAGTTGATAAAGGGTGTTTGAATGAAGGTTATCGCCTTTCTGAGCCTTGCTCTGATTTAGGCATCACTTTGAACTTGAAATCAGTGCTTTCCCTCTGAACCGTACTGCAAACTGCTTAACATTTAGTTCTGCCTAATGATTTTGATAATATCACTCATTAACTCTAGTAATACTGGTTCTGATTCACCAGAGTACTTAAATATGCAAATAGCATCATTTAGACTAACGGAGAATGACACACTCAAAGTTAAATACGTGTTTTAGTACTTGGGCAAATGGGAATCCCAATGCACGTGGCAAAGTAGAAATGTTATGAAAATAATATTATGTTTGTAAGGGACATACTTAATTATTAATCTTAGTGCTCTTTAATAATTTGCAAGAGCTGTGGCTGAAAGACACCGTAGAGTCCACGGGAATGGAATTTAACCTTCAGCAATGGGAGCTGAGGAAGGGATGCCAGATTTGTGCGTCAGTTGGTACCAAGCTTCCGGAGTTGTATATTCAGGCAGCTGGGAAACGTCCTCTGCGCCCCTCAACACTTTGCCAATTCTTTATTTCCCTTCAATGAAGCCATCAAAATGTGCAACAGCGGAATTTAACCCTTGTGATCCTTATTTTCCAGATGGAAGTACATCTGTTGAGAGGTACCATGAAAAGGGGCATTAATGGGCCACCAGAAAAGCATTTCTGGAGGGCTCAACTCAAAACACATCCATAGTGCACAGTGGAGACCAAAACACAAGTATTGGAAGGAAAGGAATTACTCAGTGAAGCCAGATTATTTTTGCCCCCACATGCAGACTCCAGTTTCCTCCTTTGACAAGGTAGTTCACACCTTCAAACCCAGAGTGATTTTCCCTTTTTGGCAAAAAAACCCCACACTCAAATGAACAGGAGAAGAGATTTTGTGATGAAAAGGTTAAAGATGGAATCATCAGTGATATAGGTGGAAGTTTGTCATCTGGTAACCAGAAACAGTAGCAAAAGGCTTTAGCATGTCCTTTCTGAGCAGCACTCTAAACTGGACATGCAGGGTTTGATTTTTCTAAGGAGAGCTGTTCAAGAAGGATTTCTTCTTTCTTGGATCAAAGGATCCCCCCATGGAAATATCCTCCATGTCTTGCACTCATTTATACAGCAGCTGCTGGACAACGAGCCCAATTCTTCCTCTGAAGAGTCTGACCACAAAAATAGGATGAAGTGAAAATGACCAAAGACAAAGAATATAAATGGTGTCATTTTCAAACCCTGCCACTGGCCTCTGGGAGAGGACAGAAAGCAAAGCAGAAAGCGCTGGCGCACCCAGCTCCCGCAGCCCCAGCAGACAACATCTGGGCACAGATTCCTGGCACGCAGTTGAAGAACTCTTCCCAAGCTCCAGGGAGGGAACTCACAAAACATCTCCGGCAAATCTTCAGGAAGATCCATCCATCTTCTCCTTTCATGCCGCTGTCATTGCCCAACCATCTCCACCCTCGGGCTTGGCTCACTTTTTGGCTATCAGCCAAGGAGTTTGACCCTTGAAGGGGCAGACAAAGGGTTTCACGTGAAAACAGCTGGGCAGGTGTAACAGCCATCAAGAAGTGACAGCAAACTGGTTAGGCAGAGGTTTCAGTAGGGATGGGCTGACACTAAACTGTCAGGTTCAGGGTGGTGCAAGCTCAGCTCTTACCACGCAGGTTTCCTCTGAAATGCAAGGTGCTCACGTTTGGGATAAAGCCAATTAGAAGTCAATCACTGATTGCCAACCTCTGGTTTGTCCCTCGTGGCCAATGAGGGTGTACCAACAGGAGGAGCTGTGTACTTCGCTTAGACAAAACAGGCCGCGCGGCCTGAAGCGGCCACAGCATTGGTCACCATATCCCCACCTTTTTAACAGGTGAGACCGTACACATCCCCTTTCCCCCAGATCAGTTGTCTTTCATAGTCTGTACTTCAGTGTGGCCGCCACAAATCACACCTCAGGTCCTTCCCCTCGGCACACACACGTGCTGCAGAGGTTTTTGGTAGCCAGCCACGTGAGACACTCGTGACTCAACACCTGACAGAGACAAAGCTCGGAGAGGAGCTTCAGGACCGCCAGGCTGAGCTCACAGAAGCATTCAGGTGTGCTGGTCCTACTTAGGCACCTGCTTCCCAGAGAAACCTCTGGGAATTCGGTCTATGAGCTGCATTTTCTCCACAGCTTGAAGCCCACCGATCCCTTTGGCCAGGATGCAAAAGGAACTGCTGGTTTGCAAACAGCAGGGAAAAATTAAACAAGTTTTCAAGTCAATAGACTTGAAGAACCCAGAGGGGACTTCGGAGGATCAGTCTCAAAAAGGTTTTAAGTTGTTTCATGCTGATTTAAGTTTGGCTTTTTAAGCATACCCAGAAGGGAGCATGGAACAAGCCTCTGAAAGGTAAGCTCTGCTGCCCACACTAAGCACCTCTGGAGCCCAGCAGCTGATGTGAAGCCAAACCAGCACTATAAACTGGGCTGTTCAGCCTGGAGAAGAGGAGGCTCCGGGGAGACCTTATAGTGGTCTGCTAGTACCTCAAGGGAGCCTACAAGAAAGATGGGGAGAGGCTGTTCAGTAGGGCCTGTTGTGACAGGACAAGGGGTGATGGTTTCAAAATAGAGGGAGGGAGATTTAGATTGGATATTAGGAAAAAGTTCTTTGCTGTGAGAGTGGTGGAGCACTGGAACAGGTTGCCCAGGGAGGTGGTGGATGCCCCATCCCTGGAGACATTCAAGGCCAGGTTGGCTGAGGCCCTGAGCAACCTGATCTAGTTGGGGGTGTCCCTGCTTCTTGAATGGGGTTGGACTAGATGACCTCTGGGAGTCCCTTCCAACTCTAATCATTCTATAATTCTATAATTCTATGATTCTATGAAACAGAATGATCTGGGATAGAGAGCAAAAGGCAGCGAGGATGAGAGCACATGTTGACACCATACACATGTGTGCATGCCTGTGTTTTGCTGACAGAAAGCAGCAGAGCCCCATGGGAGCTCCAAGCACCAAGTTATCTTGTGGCTTGTACCAGTCTGAGCCAGGAGCATCTCCACTAGTAACAGCAGCTGTCTGGGGCAAAGCCAAAGTAAGAACCAACACCATTTTACTCAGACTGTCCCCACTGCTCTTTGCTGACACAAGTCAGGTACTTTCCAGAGCTCTGGCAATTGCATTTCAAGGTCCCCTGCGTCCAGGCAAAAGCTTTCTCTCTCTCAACTATACCAGCCAAAAGTCAGCCAAAGAAATAAGTCAAATACAATGTCACCTCCAGCCCCCACAGCTACTGAAAGGTAAAGGCAAGACAACCTAACAGACCTACACTTTGGTGGCTTTTAGATACGACAAAGGCAAGCACAGTCAAACCCATGCAGCGCAGTCACAGGTAACAGTTACAAAACAAGGACATGCTACAGACACCAAAGGGAACAGGAGACATTGACAGGTTCTTCAATAAACTCTTAAGTGCTCAAGGTTTAAACAGAGCCAGTGTTTCCATACAAGGCTGAAGCACCCAAACCACCTACCTTGAGGGCTGAGCACTACAAGACCAGAGAAGAAATTCACTGCTACTGTTAGGATAACCCTACCATCAACACACCCTGTTGGGGCTTTAGTAACTGTCTCATGCTCATCAGGTGCATGGCCCAAACACCAGCGGTGTGTGGCTCTCCTTTAAATTAGTGCTGTTGCAATCAGCTGAGCTTCACAGCTGCAAAGCCTTAAACCAGGGAGCTGGGCTTTAATGACATACACTACCCAGAAAATAAACAAGCATCCCCATGCCGCTCTGCAGCTCCTTTCCTTTCCATGCTGTTTCAGCTCCCTGCATCTCATGAAAATGCCATGCATGGAAAAGTTTCATCCAGAGGACAATGTTGGCATGAGAAGAGACGACTGTAAATCTCATGAATTAGTTTGGGCTGAAAGTTGCAAAGTTTCGCTGACTGTGAGAGCAATCTGAGTGGGGAACAGCCTGTGGGATGGGAGGGAACGGACACCGGGTGGTAGAAAAAAACTCACTGGTTTTTAGATGAAGCACAATAAATTTCTGAAAGGGTGAGGAGCCAAAGGGATTTGGGCAGCCAGAGGCTGGGCTCTGTTCCCTAGGCAGACCCTGCCAGGCCTTTTTCCTCTGTATACAAGAGGAACACGGCTCTTACTCTGTCACTTTACTCCGACGGTGCTAAGAGGCTGTGCTGGAAAAATACCTGATGGTTTGTAAATAGACAAGCAATCACATGTAGGGGTTGAATGGCTGGATGGGGGTGACCACCTGAGCTGGCCCAGATGTGGTCAGGAGCAGCTGCTGTGAGCACAGCTTGTGATACACACACACAGCACCACAGAGGTGGACTGAGGACAGCAGATGTGGCTTAGGGAACACACTCAGGCTGCTGCTTCTTTGCTCCTTTCCTAAGAAAAGCACGTTGAGGTGTTGACTTTTGTCTGATAGTGTAATTTTTCCTGATGGGTGCTTTGGGCTCAAGGCACTAACAAAGGTGGGTCAAGAAGGATAATTAAGATGTGCATATGTGAGTTATAATGACACGCTCTGCAAATTTGCATGTGACCTTTGGTTAACATTTTAAAAAGCCATGTGGATTGATTTCTCTAATAAACACTCATTAGGATAGCATTGAGATGTTCTGCCATATGCTTAATTTTAAATGATGCTTTAATTAAGCTAGTGGCAGGCCTACAATTTAGAAAGATGTTAGGATTCCTTCTGACCAGGGCTCATTGTCATGGGGGTCATTCCAGCTTGTGGGAGGTGCTCTGATTATTATTATTATTATTATATTATTTCCAGCTGATGGGAGGCAAGAGACTGAGATCCTCTTTGTATGTGCTGACTCCACCGCTCTCGGGGAAGGTGTTCCCATTCCTGCATGGCCCAGGAGCAGCCTCCAGAGGAGCTTGGCTGTCGGAATCCGATCAGGAAACAGACCTTGTTTGGTAATTATTAATCATGGAATCTCTAAGTTGTCAGCATACAGTGGCTACTGTATGTTTTATTTAACAATACCTTAATTTAGTCATCACAAAACTGTTAATATTTCACTTTAATAAAAATTATGCAATGTTTTTAAATAGCCTTATTCCAGCTTGGAAAAAAGAAAATGACCTTTAAATCTATACAGGGCAGTTCCTTTGGGCACTTTTAATGCAATAATTTATTAAGTTCCTATATTCATCATGTGTGCACAAATATCAGGTAAATATTACAGCCGTACTCCATGACAAAACAAGCATAATGCAGACATAGAATTATACAGAGGACTGACAAGGGGGGGAAGAAGGGAGGTCTAGTATTTTCTGTACAAAAAATATGTAGCTTTTTGATAATTTGTTAAAAATGCATAACTTCTGGCATTTCAGAGAAGAACACCGTATAAAAATAAATATTCTATGTACAAAAACACACACAGGCCAGTCCAGGGTTAGAATCATCACTGCAAAAGAAAACATAAACGGGTGTTAGTGATAATTTACCAACAACTGTTAGCAACAGCTCAAACTCTGCCCTGTTCCCACCCATAGCACCTTCAGGTGTACAGTCCTGGAATTCCCATACGTGCACCCACACCTCTTGCTTTTAGCACAGACAGTCAGCAACAGGACACATAGTGCTGCCAGCTCAGCCACAACATCTCCAGGAGTATTTTACCTTATTCCAGCAGCCTTGAACTGGAAGGCCATCTTCCCCCTGCAAAAAAAGACGGATGAAACAGCAGATTAGGACACAGGAACCAGCACAGAGACTGAGGAAAGAAGGAGTGAGTTAACTATTACAGCTGCAACAAACAGTCTGAACCAGAGCTGGAGGAATAGTCTGAAAGATATTCCTCACTCCTCTGGAGTGACCCCGACTTCTGGCTGAAGTCAGAATACCTGAATACCCACTGTAGCTCGAAGCAAGGGCTGGGGCTGAACAGGGGGCTGCCTGCAGGCTACGCAGGGAACTTGTGTACATGGGGTCTCTGGGGGTGTTCTCATTCCTTGCTAGGGAAGGTGTTTAGTCAGGCTTCCCTGAAGGGAGAGGGGCAACATGGGAGTCTTGGGTTATGCAGCCCACGGCCGGCGTGTGATTTTTCTTTTTGAAGTTGCTGTTATCTTCATATTGAAGAAGGGTGGATATTCTAAGGGCTGTATAGGGTTGGGAAGTGTTTTTATGAGTTGCTTCCATTAATTTAATCTCAATGCAGCTCTACTTGATGTGAGAAATGGGAAATTATGTCGACTCTAAGGTGCTCTTGAGCGTGAGATGAAGCCAGATGTAAGGAGATACAGCTCTGACACCAGAAGTCAACACTCCTGCTGCATGTCAGGTTCGTGGGCTATCGCTTGTTCCTTGTGAAAACTCAAGAGCAGGGGGTAAAATTGTGCAACACACAATGCAAACACAGTTCTTCATTTCAAAAGACTCGGTTCTCACTTCCTGAAGTACTGTGTGAGACCTCTGCAGTGCATCCCATCCCAATGGAGAAGGGAAAACCCCAGACAGAAAAATGCACAGCAGTATCTCAAGAAACGATGCACTTCCAAGGGACTGATGAAGCAAACATCACCATGATGCCACAACCATATCACTTTTCTAATGCATTTTCAGACCATGGTCTCCGTTGACAATCCCTCCACCCCTGCTAGGTGGAAATGGGGGTTAATTACTGGGCAAATTGCGGCGTTCCCATTGGTAGATGGGTGGTGGTAGGAATGAGTGGTGTGGTGGTGCATCGCAGGAGGAGATGGGATGTTAGGTGTATGGAGGAATGGGAGGCTAGGGGTTATAGCTTAGGGATCAAAGGAAGACCAGGGTCACGAGGAAGTGTTTGTTGCAGGCGAATTTGCCGAGAACGGAAACGCGACATGCTTGTTAGGAGCAAGTATCTCCTTCCACATAGCTCAGATGCATAAAGCGTGAGTTCACGGCCTCTGTGAGTTACACACGTGTGGATGTGTCAGCTGGCTGCTAAGCTTTTAACCTAGTTGGATCAAAAAACATGCTTATTCACGTGCCCAAGCTAGCTCACATGCCAGAACACTATACATCCATAGTAAAAAATACAGCAGCCTCTAGGACTCACCAGCTTTTCTGGCAAGTTTCCTTAACAAAAATAGGCATGAAAAGGAGTGTACGGTCTAATATGGCCATACGGGTGAATGGATCCTAACCGAGAGCAGAGACAACAACCAAGGCAGCCTGCCAGGGCACTGGAAGAGCCCTCGTGCTCGTGAAATCAGGTGCTTTATCTGGCCAAAACATCTTCCACAGAAACCTGGTGAAACACACAGCTTGGTGGTTTTTCTCCTTTCAGGCTGTTCTGGGCAGATATTATTTCCCCTGTGGGTCTGGGGGAAGTTTCTTTCTGGGAGACAGAACTTCGAGAGCAGCAAGTGAGACTTTGCAGCGGCTGTCCCAGAGTGACAACAGCAGTGCCCACAGGAGGGACTGCTAGAAGGAAAATTAACTGTAGCTCTTCACAAAGGTCAAACACCAAAGGCTTTTGATGGCAGTGTCAGGGCTAGTTCCCTCAGGAAACTAGAGAAACCTTCCAAACTCAGTCTGGTTTATCCCTTTGGGAACGATTTTTCCAGCAAGTCAAACTAACTGATATTCCATTCCCTTGTAAATAGCATCAGATATCCCTCAGTGAGCATAAGGCTTGGAATGACCATCCTCAAGCAAACCTTAGTCCCACAGATCCAGGGCTGAAGAGCAGGGGAGTGCAGGTAATAAGGTAACTCTTCAGAAAAGCCCAGAGGGACTTAACAGACTGATGATGTTTAAGGGGATACTCTGAAATCAGTTGAGAAGAGTGTACCTCTGTCCCACAATAGTTGGGTTAGATGAGGGTTGTTTAATTCTTGACCAAGATGCAATTGCAAGTCAAGTTCCCTGGATGTTATGGGTATGAATTGGACTTGGGGAGAGTCACAAATAGGAATCAGGAGAGAGCAGTGTCCAATTAATATGTTCCCTGCTAAACAGATAGCTTGTTTTTTCCAGTTGTCTTAGTGTACGGGGTGACTGAGGTAACGCTGGGCGGCACTAGGCTGCGCCTAAAAATAGAGATAAAAAAGGACTCCAGCACAGTGGCTCCTTGCTGGAAAGCCAAGCCAGCATGGTGGCACTTCATCCCTTAGTCTACCAAAAGTTGCCATGGTGAAGACAAAGGAAGAATTGAAGCCCTTTGTCAATAAATTCGCATTCCCACTACATTTTTCTCCATACCACAGAGTAACACAGACAGCAGCTGTGGATCATAGCATGAAGGGAAGGGTCTTTCTGCCAGCAGCAATGTGAGGATGGAGACATGTAAACAAGGAACTGTCAGGTGTTCCTAGGGCATGCAGCTCTTTGGAGGTCTCAGAAAACGGCAGCCAAGGTACAAAAGGCAAACGAGCATGCAGGAAAGGGAAGGTACGCCATACCAATGGGCATGGGGCATCCAGGCCGTCCAGCCCAGGTAACCCCGGCTCACCCTTCTCGCCTTTAAAACCTCGGAGACCCTGTTTATGAAATCAACCACTGTCGTTATTTCAGTTACTGCCAGTCACCTCCATGTCACCGGAGGAGAGCCGAGTCCCCCACCGGGACCATCGCAGGGCCCTCCGCTGCATACCCAGGCTATAGCTGGCCCGTGTTCTTGGTTTTGAGTTTGTCTGCATAATCACTAATAAATAGCTGTTTTCTTTATGCTTTGCTGAGATCTACAAGTCAGGAGATGCTTCCCCATGTTAAATCTGAGAGGATGGGAATGGCATTTCCTCCATTGTGAAGTCATCCATTCTTCCTATCCTCCCTAGGAGAGCCAGCAGCTGGATTTCTAGCTGCACGATCCACGAGTACCCCTGAGATTAACGGCAGCACAGCTGGTCTTTGGCAGCGTATGAGTTTAGATGAACACATATACATATTCCTATATTTATTCATTTGTCTAGATTTAGAGACAATATGTTTTGACAGAAACATATGCCATATAAAATAAATAAGATTTGTTTTCCCTCTGGGTAAAGCAGCTCGAGTGCCCTGCGTCGCTCCCAGGCGATCACATTGGCCGGCTGTTACTCCAAGGCAAGAAAAACAGCACTCTGGTTTTACCATGATGTAGACACGATGACATTGAACATCTCCAGAGAAGAGCTGTAACTAGCTGCAACAGAGATACAGGGCTCTCTCCACCAAGGAGAAAGCCCTGGGGTCCCAGCACACAGGACACCCCCACGTACCCCAAACCTTTTGCGAGCTCTGGAAGAGGAAGGAACATCACCGTGGTCACTCAACAGCCCGATTGCTCAAGGATCGGTGGTTCCCCGCTGAAGAAAGCGGCTTTGCCACAGGCCGCAGCGGGAACCAGGCTGGGCCTCCTCCCAGTGTTGTGCTTTCATAAGACCATTATTTAAGTTATGATTTCCTTCTTTCTTCCCCATCAACAAACCTTAAAACAATGCATTGATGAAACAGAACATACCAACGGACAGGGTGCATCTAATCCAGGCGCTCCTTGGTCTCCCTTATCCCCTTTAGACCCTCTAGAGCCTTTCTTGCCCCTCTCCCCCTGTAAATAATAGTTTAGTCCAAGAAGAAAAAAAAAAAAAAGAATACACAAAAGCTTTAGGATCATCCATTTCAAACAAATGTCAGCGATAGTTTAAAAAAAAATTTAAAATATAAACAATTAGTTAACATTTTTAAAAAAGAGAAACCTCCCTTTGAGATGCTGAGTGACAAACAACCCGTTACTTGGCTGCATAAACACATTGGCCACCGCTAACATCCCACACGGGCAGGCATGAGAAGCATGTCTGGACCTTACAGACAGCACTTCTCCTCCATCAGCACCACGTCGAGGAGAACACTGCGCTGGGCTTCCTGTACACGGAGTACAGTGTATGCTCAGAGAGGCCCCATCTGAGAACTAGCAGACCCAGGACACACAGGATGGGAAAATACTGCCCCAGGAAGTGTGCTGCTGCCTTGTCTCAGTCCCTGGCTGGTGTGGAGGGTCCCTGTTCTGCACAGGAGCTCTGGAGTGGCAGCTGGTGACCTCAGGCTGGCTCCCCTGCTCTAGCAGGAGGGCACTGCTGGCACCGACTCCCTGGGTCAAGTGTACTTTCCTTACCAATCTGAATTGTTGTTGTTAAAGAAACTACTCCTGGCAGTGTTTTTAGAAGCTTTCCCTGAAGTTGTTTAATGAGCGCTGATTTTTCCTTAAAAGCTAGGGAGTTTGGTGGGGTATTTTTTGTTTTGGTGGGGCTGTGTTTGGCATTACAATTTCTTCACAGGCACCGGGCAGTTACACCAGAGCCAGGGCAGGAGGGACACAAATTACCAAACAAATCAGAACAGAAGATGAGGTTTTTTTTTCTCTTGTGAAGGGTCAGTGAAAGCCAACTGCCAGAGGGGCTGAGGGAACACCCCTCCCCACCAAAGGAGGGTACATCCTGCCATAGCAGGTCCGCCGTGGCAAGGCACAGAATGGGCATTGGGCTTCTATCTATTCCTAATGGGGAACTCTCAAAGCTGCAGTGGATGAAACAAGGGAAAGGGGCTGCTGCACAGGGGACTGAATTTAGGGTCCTTGTGAGGAGGGTTAAGGGAATTAAGGGATAAAAATCAGACAGTACGGGTTGCCAATTCTTAAAAAATAATTAAAAAAAGCATGTTAAGCTCAAAGCTGGTAAGAAAAATGGATGGGAGAGGAGAGGCAATGAGGAGAAATCACCCAGAACCAAGCACTGGAACACAGAGGATAATCCAGGAAGATGCGGCATGGGTTGCTCTGGAGGGAGGAGGAAGGAACCAGCAAGAAAGGCGGAGGAGGAGGAAGGGATAAAGGGGACAAAGGTGGACCTGTAGGAGCAAGGAAGATGCACATACACATGTGGAAAAAAAAACCAAAAACAACAAAACAAACAACACAGGCATTAAAATAACAGTGAAGATATCAGTTTGGTAGCACGAAGTCAGGGTTATACTTTTTCAGCTGGGTACATCTGCTCCCCTCACTCCCTACCCCCTGGGCACCATCCCTGCCCCCAGGCACAGCTACTCATCTGCCACCCCTCACCCAGCCAGGGGCAGCAGGAGCGTTTCTGGGATGTGCAAAGTGCTGCTCTGCCTAAAAAAAAGGAGGATTTTAGCAAGCTAACTGGAAGCTTAGCAACACTCCTCCTCGCTTTAAAACATGCTCAGCTCTGAAAGCCTTCAAGTCGGCATAGCTGCTGCCTGACGGCGAGAGAGGCTTTCAAATGAACCCTTCTCCCGCTTCCAAAGGGGCGGGTGTTGTACCCCAGCCCGCTGTGGAACAGGCCAGGAGTGGGTGTTGTACCCCAGCCCGCTCTGGAACAGGCCAGGAGCGGAGCCTTGCCTTCTCTCTTTTCACTTCACAGCTTGCTTGTTCATTTTGAAGTCTCTGGCCTGAGCTGCTGCTGTAGTTTTGCCAGCAGTTGGGAGAGAGGTGCAGTTTCTCTCAGATTTCATTTGTTAATTTTATGCAAGAGCTCAGAGAAATCCTATCTCCAGCCAATGAAAGGTCCTTCCGTTGACTAAAATACCCAGCTTAGAAACCAACTGAAAAAGTCAAGCAATTCTGCTGAAGTTATTTTATTTTTTGTTTGGAAGCCATGCAAACAAAATAAAACCCATATTAGTGAAGTTAGGAAGCAAAGCCAGAAACACCAGAATGACTGGAAAAGGAGAGAACTTTGGAGCTCCCATGAAACTTGGACCTTTCTCCCCTAGTTTGAGATGCCAGTTGGCATTTGCTTTCCAAAACTGCCCATTCTGTGCAGAAATAAATCACAGAGAGAGGACAGAGAATGCTGACTGCGTACCCAAAGCAATGTTGTAGGATTAAATCCCCACACAGACACATGCACTATGAAACTCGGTGTTTTCAGATAACTCAGGCGATACCAGAGCCTCACGGGGTGGTGGGGTGTGTGCAAGCACATGCAGAGACACACGTGTACTGCCTGGCGTATTTATACAGTTGTAACCATACGAGGCCTCTCTATTTCTAAACACAGACTATATTCAACTAGAGATCTCAGCTGGCTTTACAAAAACTAAAAAAAAAAAAAAAAAAGATTCAGAGCCTTAATGGGCGAGAGGTTCCTTATGTTGTGGAAAACCTGGTGGAAAAGCAGGGAGCTTCTCAACACGGGATTTTCGTAACGTTTGTCTCTCTGGGACACGGGTGGTATGACAGAGAAGCGGCCAACCACGTTACTGGTTTTGGCCCAACTCTTCACCATCATGTCTTATCAGGACAACGCCCGAGGAGACTTCATGTCTGATTCTGGGGTTTGTCTTGTCCAACTCTCCGTCTTCCAAATTCCCTGGAAGACCATTTGCCAGGAGGCAGCCTTCTTTTTCAAGCATCAGGCAGAATGTAAGAGTAATGTAATACAGTTTAATGGCCACCCCTCAGTTAATTCTCACAGGGGCCCTTCTGCACATCTGTAAACAGATAAGCAGGATTTCCTAGAGCTTGCCATATCGGCCTAACTACTACCCATGAAGCCCCGTGTTTCTGTGACATCAGAGCTATGACAGCAGCGAGCACATTAGCAAATCCCTCAAGATTTTGACAGCTCTCAGCCAGGTGTCCCAGCACGTCCCAGGTCAGAATGTGAGTTACAGGTATCGCCTCAGGAGGTAGCCGGTCTGTCAGCATGTGAAGGTGTTAGTACATAAGTACGAGAAGTTTGCCTGGTAACTTACCCGGATTCCTTTGTCACCAGGTAGACCTTGTAAACCCTGAAACAAATCAGCACAGAAGGAAATACTTTAACACAGGCAGGTCCCATTCACACTCAAAAAGAAGACCCCATGCCCACCAGCCTGCTGTTTCCATCTGTACCAATTGTCAAAAAAAACAAAACTCCCATTTTTTTCCAGCAGACAACTTCCTCTTCACCTTTATTAGACCTTCCAGGTTGCAACATCACTCCTAATACACTAAGGTTTCTCCAGATAAAAACCAAAATAGTTTAGAGAATTCAGTCCCTGAAGGGAAAAAAAATCCTTTTTTCTTTTTCTTTTTTTTTTTTTCCTGGTGTTAAGCAATGAAGCAGCTCCATAATTAGATAAAACAGAGTTCCAACACTTGACCAAAAGTAATCCCAAATGATAGAAGTGACCTCACACAGCTGCTTTTGGTAGCTTGAGGACCAAGATGATTTAAGTTTCCCTCCAGCTTCACCCACCTCACTGAATCACTGCTCTGAAGCTCTCTCTGGTGCTCCCATGGCATGTGTAAGCCTTGGGAGCACCAGAGAGAACTTTGTGTTTTACCACCTAACCTACCCAAGGCTGCAAGTGTTGTATTATAGCAGCATCATAAGCTAAGAACCAGGACAAGGAAACAAGCACTGTAGATTACAAAGCCCTGACACTCCAGTACTTACAGGAAGCCCCGCTGGCCCCATTGGTCCTATGACTCCAGGATCTCCTTTACTGCCCTGAAACACAGATGGGAGAGGAGAAATCATTACTACTCTCCCACTTGGTACAAATAGGCAGAAAAAAGTAAAGGAAGCATTTCAAAGCATCTAACACCCCAAGGATGGGGTACTCAAAAATCAAAACAGCCCAGCTGAGGGGCTCATACACACGAGGAGAGAATAATTCCAGCTCCAGAAAAACCCAGAGCTTCACCAGCCCGGAGAGCCATGGCATTTTCAGAGAACTTACAGAGCTTCAGCCAGTTCTGAAGCAAACTCACCCTTTCTCCTTTTGGTCCTGCTGGTCCCGAAACCCCAATTGGTCCTGGAGTACCCTGTAGTCGTAGGAAAGAAAAACATGTCAGAGAGTGGTTTTTATCCCAGGGCCTTGTCAAAGCCAGGAGACACTGCTGCTCCTTTAGGGAAACTGGGAAGGGCAGTCTGACGGTGGAGGGCATCTAGCACCACTACAGCTTTCAGTGTTGGTGGTGATGGGTTGGAATTAGCTGTTACAGGCAATTTGAAGAACACGGGCACTGCTGTGTCAGACCATGCCAGCTCTGTTTTACTCTGCCTTATTTTGACTGTGCAGCTCTCCTGATGGTTGTTACAGCAGGCATTTCTACCAGTTCCACAGGAGGGAGTTTTTCTCCTTCTACTTTGTATCAGACAAGGCTGAAAGCTGTAGCAGAATGAAGGCCATTTAGGTATAGGATAAGCAATTGTATTTCCTTGTTTTCTCCTCCCCACCACCCTGAAGTCAGTTGAGCTGAGTGAAAAAGAAAGAGTTTGGTTACTTGATGGCAGGCAGCCAGTCAGCCAGTCATGCAAGCCCAGAGACACCATGCTGCAGAGACGAACTCAGATGTGTACACACATAGACACAAACCAAGAGTCCCAGTCCCTCTGACCCCCTTTTGCCATTTATGTCACTCCACTAGGCTCTCGTGCGCGGTAACGGGAAAACCCAGGCTTTTTCCTAACCCTTCGACGTGGACAAGCCAAACTTATTTCTCAATGCCACTGAGCCTTGATTGGGCTTTGGGAAATGAACCCAATAGGAGCTTATCTTTATTGTGGGTGGTACAGCAGTTTGACAATAGTCCATGAAAGATTCAGGCATTTTCAGCTTTGTATAAGCTCCCTGAACTTGTGGAGTATTCCCTGGTGGAAGGTCTCTTGTAACCCTCCCAGACCATGTTCTGCACTCTAGACAAAGCCTTCAAAGCTGCAGGGTGCAGTATACCCACCTAGAGACATTACATAGGTAGGCTACCTCACACACCTTTAGATTGGCAGGACCTGGGGTAACCAGTCAGGTACCGATCTACTGTTCCTTCATGGAGTCTCAATACAGGGACACCTCTGAAGCCCATTACCTGCCTTCTGGGAAGAGCAAAGGAGGATCTGGAACAGGGAAGTCTTTCTACCAGTTTTTAGGGAAAGGGCCTTGCACCTTTTAGTAATCCTTAGTCACTGAAGTAGCCCTGCAATGTGAGCAGGTTGACATGAGCTTTTCAGGCAACACTGAGACGTGCCAACTGGAAGCAGAGAAGTAGTTCGTGCAGCACAACTTCAGTGCAGTGAAGGAAGTGAGAAAAGTCAGGGTCTCCTTAGGTCCTTGCACAGGAGCTCACATCATGGAAATACTAATGCCTGCACATATGCATCGTTTTAAGGTCATGAAATACATTGAGGTCACACCTGTGCACTTATAAACCTAGAATTTCCCAAAATGGGTGTGAAAAGCTCCCAATCACGTTGCCAATGCTCAGAAGTTATGGAGCAGCCGGATTATTTCCAGTTGTTCTTTTCAAACAGCTAAAGGGGGTGCACATGGGTGACCCATGATTTCGCAGAGGACCCTTGCTTAGCGGCAGCTACCTACGAGCAGCAGGATGGGTTGCAGAACCAGGTCAGCATTACTTGCCCGTTTCGAATTTGATGGACTCAGGTGCTGGGAGATCGTTTCCTTTCACATCTCACAGCAAGTTAGTGACAAGAAGTGGGACTCCTGCACCTCCCTGCTCCGCTACGGGTGTCACTACCCCTCAGATGGGCACGCTAGACTGATCACACCCCACCCACTCCCAGGTGTCTGGGGCCAAAGGGAACCACAGTGTGGTGGTTGTGCACCACACATGTGCAGAGCTGCTGCAGTGGCGCAGCATCCTGCTGCGGAGAGGTGAGCAGCTGAGCCCAGCTGGCAGAAGGTCTTTTAGATGCAACATCTTCTCATGATGAGATGTTTCCCCAGCCATGGAGAAATATCCATAAGCTCTGTAAATACCTGTCATACGCACGGCAACACAGCCTCAAGTGCCACACGTGAAATCAAGGCACAAAGGTTTTTGCTCACGGGGCAAAACAGACTGGTGTTATTATGCCTAAGACGAAACTGAAGGGCTACTGGCACAAAAAGGTGGCAAGCAAAGTTTCCATGGGGAACGTCAGACTGGAGAGCCCTCAGGATAAAGAGTACAGGAGAACAGAGCATCATGGAACCATGCAGAGGGCTCATTCATCGTTACTGAGATAAAGAGGAAGGCTGTGACCCCGGGATCCAGGCAGACTCCCAGTGGCCAAAAAGGAAAGAGGAGCATGTGACATCAGTTCTCAGCCTAAGTTTAACCCCCCTCCCAAGCCTGCTTTGGAGAAAAGAAAGTTATTCCTGGTGTAAACGAGACTCTGGTGGAAGAGACGAGACAAATCACAATACTGGGGAGGAGGAACTTAGGGTAATGGAGAAATGGAACTCACCGGTGGTCCAGGCCTGCCGTCTAAACCTGAAGCACCCTGAGATGAGGGAGGGTTAACAAAAACAAGGCAAGAGGAGAGGGGAGGAGGGTGAGGGGAAAAGGAGAAGGGAGGGGAGAGGTGAGTGAAGCAGTGACTTGGGACAAACATATGCTTGCAATAAACAAAAATTAAGATCTCAAGGACAGGTGGTGGTACTTACAAGCAAACCAACAGAAACATACAAACACCGAGTACATAAAACATTGTCCCACAACTGTTAGATCCCTTTTAAGAATGCAAATTTCCCTCTCCCAGTGCCACGAAGAGAACCTTGGAGATAGAAGCTGCTCTGTGGCAGGTGGTGAAAAGCCCGGTGTGGCAGCCGAGTTGAAACCCGCACTGTTTTAAGCGGCAGGCTGGGCAGCGCAAATGAGACACAAGTCTCGGGGCTCAGAGGCCTGTGGTCACAGAGGTATTTGCAAGCTGTGCAGAGCTATAAGCAGATCAAGTTCCTTCCAAGAAACCCAGGTTCTAAGAGAAAGCTTAGGTGGAGTATTGGTACAAGTTGCAGAGTTCTCCTGCACTTGAGTATGACAAATTCCTCGGCTTGTTGGCCATAGAGAGAAGCCCAAGGCTACTACAGACAGTCAAAGCTGAATGTTCTGGCATGACATCAAGCCTCAAGTCACATGAAGAGGCAGCAGATCCAGCTGTGGGATCATGCAGCCAGTCTTTCAAATATTTCTGTCTTTTAATATAACTACACTTAATCTGACTGGCTGAAAACACTAGGATCAGGCATGCAAAAGCCTACAAAGAGAGTCAGGTGGCTCCAAGGAGGCATGCAAGGTCCGTAATACCTCTCTGACCTTACTAACAGTTCAGTTACTGTGTTTCCTAGTTGGCCAGCTGCTATTGTTGATCCAAAACCAAAACATTTCTAAGGGGACACTTCTGAGCCCGTCTCAGGAAGAGCGATGTGGAAAGTCAAGGGACACTGGTTTCTCACGGGGCTCACTGCTGTAGCAGAACCAGCCAGCACGTTCCCTGCCACACCAACGAGCTTGTCAGGGTAATGCTGGGGCACCTTCTTCTCTGACCATCATGGGGACCTCCTCTCCCATCCCAAAACCACACAGACTTGAGAGAATGTTGTTTATACAGAAAGCTGCTGTAAAATGGAGGTTGGGGTTGTGCTTCTCACTGCAACATGATCCTTTGCACCTGAGCCCTCCGAAAGCACCCATGGACTCTGCATGGAGCCATAGCAGTGAATACACTTGTGACAAGCTCACTTGGGTGCCTCGAGTTTGGTGTGATGCACCCAGGCCCTGTCAGGTAGCTGCTCTGTAGCACAATAGAAGAGGAAAACATTTGACAGACATGCACTGGGGAAGCTGGGGGACAAGGGACCTGAGTGACAGATCAGTTACATTGTACACGAGATGCTCTCTGCAGTGCTTGCTCCCAGGCAGCATGTTCAGCAAGGGCTCTCTGGGAGGAGAGAGCCTGACCTGGGTGGGACCGAGCTCCCCCATCAGTTCATTATCAGCTCCCAGGTGAGTCTCAGGAGGTGAAGCCGTTTCTAACAGCAGGGAGCTAAGAGGTTCACAAAGTTCTTCAGGGTCTAAAGCATGTGGAGCTTCTTCACAACTCTGCCCGAATTCCTCCCTACTAAGCTGAGCCGTGTGTGTGTGTGTGTGTGTGTGTGTGTGTGTGTGTGTGTGTGTGTGTGTGACCGGGCTCACCTGCAGCTGGGAGCATCGCAGGCTTCTACCTCACCAGGGGAAGCACCAGTTCCATTCCAGAAGCAGTAGGAGAGTACTGCCTAGCAAAGAACCTGTATGCACTCAGATCCACCCAGCTTGCACAAAGCCTGGCCCATGCAACAAACTGCTGGGAAGGGGTTTCTTCATCTTTTTGACTGCTCTTACCCTCTTGCCCCATCGCCCCGAAGCGCGAAGAGCCCGCGGGAAAGCTCGTTTCTCCCAGTCCCGCCGGAGGCAGGAAGAATTCAAGTGATCACTGGCCAATTTAACAGACCACAAAGATGCACAGAAATGGAGGCTTTACATTTAAAAAGCAGAGGCACAGCTATTTCTAGATGATCTCTTTCTCTGACGTTACCACATCCCCGCGCGCGTCTCCTATTGAGAGATCTTTTTACGGCTGATGGAAGTTTGGCTCGCGAAGCGCTGTTTGCTTCCTGGATACTTACGGGTAATCCCAGTGGCCCTCTGTCTCCTTTTTCACCCTGGGCACCCTTCTCTCCTTTCACTCCATCAATCCCTGCTTCCCCCTAAAGGAAGGATGGAGCAGAAAATAAACCCACAATAACACCACTTATATAAGAAACATTCCTCCATCCAGAGAGCGGCAGAGCAATGCTCCAGCCCGATGGAGAAGAAAACCAGCATCAGTTACGAGGTCCCAGGTGTGAGCACCTCAACGAGGAGGCTCAGGCCCAGGGTGTGATGATGGTCAAGGGTTAACTGAGCTCGTGGTTTCTCTTCTACCACTGTGGGGAGTGTCAAGTAAATAGGAGTAACCTGTAGTTATCTGTGTGGGTGGGTTTACCTTCTTAGGGAATCTTTGGAAGCGTGTGACAGGTGACTAGGAGCTTGGAGAATTAAAAAAATAATATCATACTGAAATATTCTTGTAAAGACTTTTGTAAATGCAAAGACATCAGTTTTAAAATCTGGGGGGAAAGTTTTGTCACTCCTTTTCCAAAGGTATTTTAAAAATTCTGTATTACAACCTATAAAGCAGATTAAAACAAAGTATTTTTTATGAATTCAAAATGCATTTTTCCCCTCACTCCTGTTCCTAAGACATTTTAAAGCACTACCTTGGCTGCATTTTGAGACAGAAGGGTCAGAAGAACCGAGTTTTCCCAGAAACACTACTCCTGCTTGCTGTACTCAGCTACAGCTGTAGGACAGCACACCACTGACTCTCTCTACATTGCTCCAGGTCCATCCATACATCACTGCCCTACAACACTATCCAGCTTGAGCATATACCTGGAGGAGGTACTTATTTCTGACATGCCTGCAAGGGGTGGAAAACGCTCTTCCTCACCACTACAGAAAGCTTCATTACACAAAGTCTTACTGCAGGCTGCAGGGATGGGACAAAAACATCTACACTGGGGATGTCACTGCTAATTAAGCCTACACGGATCCTCTGCTCAAAGAGGAGCTGGGGCAGCGCTTCCTCCACCCATAACCCCATCTGAGGCTTTCACCTGCATGTTTGGCACGTACTCCAAAGACAACTTCATCTTGAGGAAGTTTCCCAGACACCCCATAGCCCTGGCTAGCGGGTTACAGACAAGCAAGACAGACAACTTTATCTGCCATCAGCACCTGGGGAAAAGGTGAATCAGATAAACACACCATCCCCTTTCACACCCAAACAGTGCCGGTGACAAAATACTGAACATATCCAGGAGAATTGAGGCATCTTCCACATTTGCCAGTCTGTGAACAGTGAATTTCCTGAGTAGTGGTACAGCCTAATTTACAGGGTATGGACACAGGTTAATTTTAAGCTGGAGCTCAGATTGTATGACAAGCTGCCCATCCCGCTGTACAGACCTGCACCCTTCAGACAGAAGGTTTCAACTACGTTCTCATGGGAAGATCTCCAAAGGCTAGTGCCTTCCTACTTTCTGGGTCCTAAAGTGAGAGCTGCTAATCCATTTCCTTCAAGAAAATATTCAGAGCTACTTGTCCTCTTACCAAGATGGCAGATAACGTTTGCAACCCAGAAAGTTGTGACTAAAACACTCTTGCACCTGGAGAAGTCTAGTAGACGTTCTGGATGTCATGTTTTGCAGCCTTACCTTTGGTCCTGGCAGCCCCTGAAGACCCTGTATTTGGAGAGAGGGACAAAAAATGAGCCATGTTTAAGGATGTGCTTTAAAATCCAGGAATCCCAGTTCAGTGTGCAGCATGGAACTTTGGCTTTCTGACACACAGGGCACAAGTGCTTAGCCCAGAGGCCTCTTTATTTGTGTAAAGGGCACTTCATGTACTGTTCTCATCTGGTAACGGGGAGGCTCTTGCCAAGAACAACCTGGCAGTGGGCCAGGCTTCCATTAAGCCCATTTTTGTAGTTGATCCCTTTAATCCCATCCGTCTCCTCTTGCTACTGTCTCCCCTTTCATCTCAGACTAACGTAACCTTCTCTCTTTACCTACCCAGACCATCACAGCTCTGACCTACCCTGAGGGTGGCTTTTGGAGGGGATACTAAACATGTTCCTGTGTGCACACTGTGGTGTGTGTTTCTGGCTTCTTTCTCTGCCCAGAATCCTCCCCAGATAATTCCCACTCTCTCCCCATTCCCAGTGCCCCGCTCCTCAGGAGAATCACTCAAAACTTACTGGAGGTCCTGGTGGGCCTTG
Source organism: Heliornis fulica (assembly GCA_013399135.1). Taxonomy (NCBI): domain Eukaryota; kingdom Metazoa; phylum Chordata; class Aves; order Gruiformes; family Heliornithidae; genus Heliornis; species Heliornis fulica. The sequence continues at coordinate 30,112 of VXBZ01002645.1, forward strand.
GGGTCCAGGGGGGCCAAATATCTAGAAAACAATGCAAGAGAAGTCACCACCATCATCTGCCATTATCAGCAGGTGAAGGGGAGCTGCTGAGAGGGGGAGGCAGACTACAGCTGAGCGACAACACGCTTGGAAACCCATATTCTCTCCAAAGTGCTGTTAGGAAGCAGCAGCAATCCAGGACCGAGTAGCTGGAAAGCATCAGCAGGACTCTGGGGAGGGTTATGCAGAGGCTGCAGAGATTTATGAGGAAGGAGAGCAGTGAGAACATCTCCCCCCACAAAAAAATAAAAGGTCCACTTCCACTACTCTGCCTTTGTTCCTGCAAGGAGACATAAGGTCAACTGCTAGCAGCTGTTTCAGGAGATAGGAAGGAAGGTGATTGGCTCCAGGCACACAGGAGTGTGTTGACACCCCATGGGACTCCTTGCTGCAGTGTGGTACAAAAGCTAGGGGTGAGCTCTGAGCAAAGAACAGATTCAGGAAGTCTACTGAAAAACATGTATAGGCATGCACATGCAAGTATTGTTCAGGAAACACCTTCACTGCAAACACCAAGGGAGATATTCCTTAGGCTTTCCATGATCTTCTATTCTTCCCTAGGCACTCGTTATCAATAGCTTGCTGTGAGCTAGTTTGTTCTTGTGTAAGGGAAAATTAGGACATCAGGAGCTCAAGGTAGCTGCCAATTCAGTCCCACAGACAAAGCACACTGTCCTCAGTGAAGGGTGCATCATAAGAGATGTGACCTGCTGGTTTCCAGCAGCACCATTGCCAAACCATCCCTCCCCTGCTGCCGAGATTGCAGAAGGAAAATGAGAAAGGCAACCTACCGATTCTCCCGGAGTTCCTTTGTCTCCATGCTCCCCAGGGTCTCCCTTCTCTCCCTGCACACAACAGACCCTGTCACCATTGGCTGCACTCTGGAGTCTCACTCCATCAGTAGCCGTCTGTGACCCACCCAAGTGGTGACAAGCAGCAGTTCCCCAACGGAGGAGCGGGAACGGCGAACAAGCCGGCCACGGAACAATGCTGCCAGCAAACCAGGCCTTCTCAGCTGGCTTGGCCACACAGGCTCTGTGGGCAGCTGCCAGACGGTGAAGGGAGCAGCTAACTAAGGAGGAAAGGTCCTGAGATACTCAGAACTTTGGGCAATGAACCCTTGTGTGCTGTTTTCCCTTTGCCAAGCAGGCGAGGGCAGCCTGTCTTTGTGCTCTTACTGTCAATCCTGGAAGTCCAATGGGACCCGGCAATCCTGATGGTCCTGGCATCCCTTGGTCACCTCGTTCGCCTTTCTCTCCAGTGGGGCCATCAAGACCCTATGGATCAAGAAACATTTGTGGAATTTTTGCAAGACTAGTTCAGGCACACATGTGAGACATCACTGCAAGAGCTAAGACTGGCTCCCATCATCCCGAGGACACACTGGAAACCCCAGACACCCATCAGGTGCCCAGGGGAATGCAGGACTTTGCTAGCATTCTAACTGAATGTGAGAGTGCCTGGACATCCTCCTGTCATTGCAGATGAGCCAGTCCCCAGGGTGGGGACAGGGGGCTGCTTTCCTGCCTCCACGTTCTGCTCACAGTTACACAGTTTGCCGGAGTCTATGCTAGAAATCACTCCCCAGTACCCAGCTGTTGGGACAGCAAAGGTTTTACCCAAGTAGTCTTGTAGAGAGGCACAAGCTCTTTGTAGAAATGCACAGGCTCATTGCATAAAGCCCTCTTGACAAGTACCAGGGACACAGGAGTTGTGACAGACAGAAGCTGGGAGACTGGGCACTCTGCCCCAGTTAGCAGCAGGGATGTAAGGCGTTACCCCATGCAGTCGCCCTCCCAGGAGGGTATGTGCGCTGGTGCCTCAACTGCCTTGCTCACAGTCAAGCCTGCTTGCTCACAGCAGCATTCCCATTTAAGCAATACGCCAGGCAGCAAGCAGAGGAAGTGACACAGCACCCAGTGACACAGCAGGGAGCTGGGGACAGCCACTCCAGCAAGGCAGACAACACTCGTCTGCCAGGGAGCTGCCACCTCGCTTCTGTATTGGTACACTTCATACAGCAGCGATGAGGTGCCCCCAGCACCCGTGTTGGAGGGGCTCTGAGAAGTCCCAGGGCCCTGCCCCATAACTGGGCAGCCAGCCCTGCTCTGAGAGGCTTCAATTTACTCACCGGTGAGCCAGCTTGTCCTGGTTCTCCTTTATCGCCCTTTTCTCCTGTGACCCCTATTTGGCCTGGCTCTCCCCTTATTCCAGGTGGTCCATCCTTCCCTGGCAGACCATGAGGGCCAGGGGGCCCCATTTCTCCAGGCTTGCCACGTGGTCCCTAAAGGAAATACATACCACAGAAAGTGAAACATTCCCAGGTGAGAGTTGGGTTACTCCCGCGCTGCAACGCCCTGGCCATGAGCCTCTGTCACTGCTCATCCTCTAACCACTGAGTAGTACCACCGAGGAGTCACAGGCAGGACACAATAGATCTACCATGCCAGCCCAGCCACTCCTTGTAAGGTGGGACTCTAATAAACCATTAGTGTTCATTTTTGTGGAGGAAAATACTGTATTTTTCCCCTTTTTGTGGGAAGAACCACTGGGCAGCAGCAGTGAGAGAAACAGAACATACCAACTCCAGGTAAGACCCGCAAAGGAAAGAGCATGCACCATCTCTTACCTTTTCTCCATCGTGGCCTGGAGGACCCGGCAAGCCAATTTCACCCTGAAACACAAAATCAATCCTTTGCACTTTCAGATAAGGCATTAGCATTGTAGGGAAAGAGATTCTCGGGATATTGTGCATGAGGAGGAATGTAGAAGCCAGTGGGACAGTCTGGTAGTGCTGGACAGGGAGAACAGGAGAGTTGGGGAGTACTTGGGAGGGGGGTGTGTGGAATTCTGCCTGGAGAGCCTCTGTGTTTCCCTTAGCTCTGCAAGTGCTGAACTGAGCAAATACCTTCTGTCCTGGTGGCCCTGGAGGTCCAGCCACGCCTGGAAGTCCTGGGGGTCCCTAGATAAAGAAAAGCTCATTTTCAGATTATCAACAGGGCTTTTATTTTTGGGTTTGAAAACTAAATGGCTCCGAGTTTAAGGCAAAACCGCAGGGGAGTTTTCCCAGGGTCTGCTCCCAAACTCTACTGTTTGGGACACCGAGCAATGGAGAGCAGCAGGCCAGGCCAAGTAGATATGAATGTATTTCTTTACATTTTCATGGAAGAAAATGAAGATGACCATAGGTATCTGCTCCTGGAACTGAGATGACCTTCACGAGGCTTTCTCTTCCTACCCACAAAAGTCAGTTTTAAAGCAGAGATTGTAGGAAACACCGCACTAGGATCCCAAGCACGGCCTAAGCAGAGCTTCCTGATCCCTCTCAGGTCATTCCCATCTAAGGAGACCTCAGGAGCAGTTTGACCTAGCACATGATGCTACTCACACCCATTTTGTGCTACCCAGTCATACTGTGTTTTAAAAATGTGTCTTTTTTCCTATCCCAATTTCTTGTCCTGGGAAGTAAAATGCAGGGATGCTCCTCCCCTTATTTTGGCTGAAAATAACCACTTTGCCTCCCTCTGTCTTCAGAGGGCTTGTTGTTACTGCTGTTTTAAATGACTGGGTTTGTACAGGACTGTTATGTCAAGGTGTACTCCTCAGTGGTGAAGATGCATCCTCAAAGCATCCAGACTGCTGCTGTACATTTCCTTGCAAGGCACCCAAGGCCGCCTTCTCCTCCACTTCAGTGCTTTGCCCTGCCCCTCTGAGCAGTCTCTATCCCAAGCAGGATGTATTACCTCTCAAAGCAGAGAAATAAAGGGCTTGGTTAGAATTCAGGTGCCAAGATCAGAAGGCAAGATGAGCTCTTCCTTCAGCTACCCAAACTTTAGCGCTCATCAGCAAAGGTCAAATGTTTTAGCTGCACCTACATTGTCTGGCCACCTGCTTAGGATGAACTTCTGGCTACTTGCTTAAAACCACACAGCAGAGCTAGGAACTCACCATCAAGGCCAAAGTTCGTATTTCCTAGGAAAAAAAGGTAAAAAAGAAAATCAGAAAGGAGAGAAGCCATTTGAAAACAAATCTCTTTCCTGGAGGTGGTTTGCTCTCCACTTACATAACCCCGGCCTAAATGAGCAAGGTCCTACAAAATGAAATTAGGGAAAAAAACCCAGCACATGGACCCAGGGAACTGTTACTTTGTGATCTCCCCTTCTCCCAGGTAGAACCCAGGCTGACCCAGAGCTGGGGCAGCTGCTCCCTCACTGCAGTCCATCACTCCATGCTTTCAAAGAAGTCTGGCATCCTTTAACTCACAATTTACCCCAATTCATAGGTTACTCTTGAGGGGATTCATGTGACCCCTACATCCACCAGTGCCAATGTATCTCCTAAACAAGATGCACAGGTATTTACCAAGACACTGTACACAGTGGACTGTGGGATGCAGGTGACTACAGACCAACCTTCCTTTTGCTGAGGAAGCAGATCTACATTGTTGCCGGTTTTTCTGCATCCCCTGGGAAACAGCAAAGCACCCAGAAGTCACCTCATGGGCAGGAAGGCAGTTACTCACCTGGAGAGCTTCACTGATGTTACCATCGTAGTCCATCATTTCACCTTTCCCAGGTTCTCCTTTGGGGCCCTGCAAAATACCAGCTCCTTAGCCAGGGCTCGGGGACCAGCCTCCAGTTTTTCATTTATTAAACAAAGCTCTTAAAAGCACCTTTTGGAGAGGAAACAATACAAATTGTAGCCCAGCAAGCCCAGATCACCATGCTATGACCATCAAAGCTGGCAGGTCAGGTAAGTGGTGAGGTTGAGGCAAGAATCCAGGGATGGGATTGTCTGACCAACTGTGAGACTTGGGCACACACCAAACACTCTCCTGCTGCCCGTCACTGATATGCCAAGGGCTGTTCAGGCTGTCCAAATCTACCTCCTCCTACAAATGAGCCAAGCACCCACCCTGTGGTGGCTCAGAAGACTTTTCCCCTCTAAGGTGGGAGTATCTTCTAATGAGGATGTAGAGCAGAGACACAGCCTGTCTCAAGCTTAGACATTATCCAGTTAGAAGCACTTTTAGTGAAAGTCAGAACATCCATCAAGGCAGCAGAGGCCCAATCTGGACTGTCAGTGTGGTCCTGCTGTCCCTAAAGCCCCTGAAGGGTCAAACCTCTTCACCTGTTGGCGAAGTGACACCTACCCTCGGGCCCACTGGTCCCTGGTCTCCTGGTGAGCCAGGTTCCCCCTGTAATGAGAAGAACACACCGTTAGCAAAGCCCATCCCTTCCCTTGCTCAAACACCAGGAATAATTGTCCTCTGCTAGACCCCAGAAACAGTCAGGGACTGGACAGGTTGGGTTTCAAATGCAAAGTGTTTTACATGCAGGAACAAACCTGCAGCTGCAGAACTGTAACGGGGTTGTGCAGAGCATTATGTACCCTTCCCCTCCTGTGGCCCTGCAGCACCAACAGCCTCAGCTTCTGGGGTTTGTATTGTGAGGAGGGGGTGTGACTCCACTGCCAGCTTTGCATTTCCAGGAGGAGGAATTGCACCAGCCAACTGCAAGCCATGCCTGCATCTCCTCAGGGACCCCAAATCTTCTGCCATGTGCCCAGCACAGAGGGAGTATTCAGGATGAAGGAAACTGCCCAAATTCAAACCCCAAGGGAGGTTCAGGAGGGCTGTTCCAAGTACATCCCAGACAGGACCTCAGATTTAAGTGTTCTTGGTGTCCTTTGCCAAGGGGCAGGACTTTACTGCTGCTTCTCCTTAAGGAGGTGGAAGAGAAGGGGGAGACGAGGCTTGGAGAGCCTCCATCCTGCCTCCCTGTGTCCACCCTGCCCAGCGCACCACCAGGACTAAAGGCTGTCATTGATTCTGAGTGACTGGTTTCTCACAGACCCTAGAGGGGACTTATTTCAGCACAAGGAGGATATTTTCCTCCCAGAAACACAGTTTACAAATTCTCTCACCTCCATCATTTAGAACAACTAAATGAAAGCTCCCTGCAGAACCTGACATCCCTTTCAGCAGGCTACCAGAGGTGGGCACAGAAGAATGCAACCTTTGCCCCTTCCCACTCACCTCGTGCCAGGCATGATCCCTCACAACACACAACTTGATGGATGAAAAAAACACTCACCTTCGACCCAGGGGGCCCAGGCAGACCTGGAGGTCCAGGTTCTCCTTTACCTCCCACCAAGGCATTCTCAGCATTTCCCTTCTCCCCCTGTTTGCAAGAAAGGAAAAACCACACAGCACAGTTCAGTCTCTCCGTCTTTACAAATTCACTTCCCAAAGTGCTGTCTTAGGGAGGCAGAGCCCAAGATGAGGTCCATCAGCTGGCCTCCTGACAGCCCCAAAGCATCACCACCCCAGAGCCACCAGCTGCCCAGGAGCCAGGCCAGTATAGCTCTGCCTGGGCGCTCCAGCAGCCAGGGCCAGCGTCATCCCTTCAGCTGCAGCTCATCCCATTACTCCCCAGGGCCAGACAAAACTGCCTGTGGACAGAGCTCATCCCCAGCCCCCAGTGAGAACCCAACTGTTTGCATGTACTGTTGAAAATAACCAATAAATCCACCCCAGTGATGGTGTTTGGGGTACATCTCCCTCTGGAGCTGCAGTCAGCCCTGCAGACTGCGTCCTGTCTCCTTTCCCAGAGGAAAAGCACCCTGGGAAAGCCTGACCTGAAAGGTGTTGTTTCTAGCCACAGCGCAGAGCACAGGGATGAAGTGAGAGCTCAGCTTTAGCTGGACCTGCCCTGGGTCTCTCCAAGCACAAGGACACTCTTCCAACTCAAGGCACAGCAGTGCAGCCCCCCCAAAAGCCCATCTTCCCATCACACGTGGATCTTGGAGAGGGAGGGAGGCTGAAATGTCAGGTTACATCTGAGATCACATCTGAGGTTTTTAAAGGGGAGCTATTGGAACGCGATTCCATGAGTGTATTCCCACACCACAGCTTCCCCCTCACTGCATGAGGCCACAAAAAGGCATCCCTTGAGTGACCCCATCATATCTGTGGCCACAGTCTCTTACACTGACACCCAGCTGAGCTCTGCAGAACACGCTGCTGCACTCTGCAATGGAGACCCAAGAGTGCCTGAGCTGTGCACAGCTGGCACGGGAGGGAGGAAGGGAAAGGGATGAGAGTGGCTCACACCAAAAGAGCCAGAGCAGATACACACCTTTGTGCCAGGGAATCCTGGAAGCCCAGGGTCACCAGCTCGTCCCTTCTCACCCTGTTGGCAAAACAGACACGGTCAGGCCAACTGCTCAGGCTCTCTGTCCAAAAGGATGCTCCTGGTTTCAAACCCTCCTTCCCTTCCACAAGGAATTCTTAGGCATAGACAAGGCACCCTCCAACGTACCTGCTCAGGGCAGTGACCGTTTTCTCCTGTCCTTTTGACTATCTCTGCCCATCACTGCCATTTCTCTCCAAAGGAAGCGGAGTGGGGAAGGGATCCAGGACCCCTCCTGTGCATCTTCCTTATCTCTCTGGTCCGCTGAACCCTTTTTTCCCCTGTCAGTCCTTCAGCACAGGCTCTCCCCAATCCATATACCCAGAGAAGCTCATGGTGCCCAGAGGGAATTTTACTCGGAGTGCCAGACTCTCTCCATGCCCTGGTAGAGGTCAGCCCTTTTCACAGAAGCTGCCCACTGCTTGAGTCCATCCAGGTTTTCCCTCACTCATCACACCACTGATGACACTGCTTGGCTCTGGCAGAGATCTCACAACTGGCATTCCCACACCTCTCCCAAGGTGTATTTCCTGCACCACCACCCCCACTACCACCCCTTCCCTGTTCCCTAAATCCAAAGCCCAGTCTCATCGTGCTGTTGAAGCAGTGCAGTGCCTCCGTTAGCAGCCAAGCTCCATGGCACATACTAGCCATGAAAAGCAGGGAAAATGGGAATGGGAAAACCGGCAAAGCCAGAAGGCAATGGTGGAAAACAATGCCTGGGGAACAAGGTCTGCAGGCTGAGCTGCACAAGGCACCACCGGGGATAGGAGACGCCACAGGGCAGCGAGCAACGGAGGCCATCCAGCTTTCACTTGGTGAAGTGACTTTGCTTAGTTCACCGGGACATCTGGGTGACCTTTGACTATCAGAGCTCAGTTTGAGGCCTTCATCCTGAAGCTAAGTTCCATCCAGCTGCTAAACCCATGGTTTCCAGCTGCAGCATCCTGCTTGGGAGTCTGTGTTTTGCCAGGACAGAGCGCAACACCAGAGGTCCCTGTTACCATGAAGAGATGTTTCAAACACACAGTCAGAAAAAGTGTGTTCTTGCCTGCAATCCTCACACCTCCCAAGACTTAACAACTAGCACAGGTGACAAGGAACAACTCAAAACCTCTTTCCCCCAGGAGCTGCCTACCTCCCAGCAGCACACAGGATCAGCGAGGGTAGCCAACAGCTCCTCTTGGCACCATGCTGGTGCCTGCAGAGCCAGTCTCACTAGAGCTCAAGGGTGCACATCAGGGGGGCATGCAGGGGGTTTGCATTCACGCTCCAGGAACAGACATGCACTGGTGGCCCCATAGAAAATAATTAATTAGGCAATTCTAGAGTGCAGTGACCCCTTTCTCTAAGGTGACTTGGCCTCTAGCCACCTGTAAAGCCCCCACCCAGCCTTCCTCCCCTGCCAGTTCATGCACATCGCTGCTGTAAATTAATGCTTCTCCCCCTGGAAAGGAGGAAAATATTTGCAGGACCTCATGTCCAAAAGAAGGGCTTGGCCTTTGGGGGTTTTGTAAGGATATAGTCTCTAATCCTGTCCCAGGCTTGTGTGATTCTGCCTTGCTCTGCTTTTGGTACTTCTCATTCAGGGATTGGTTTTCAGTACACGCAGCCGCAAGTGCTGCTGGAAAGGTCCTCTGCTGCCTGAACAATGGTGTGAAGAAGCAGAGTTCTTGCAAAGGGAGGTCAGATTACCAAATCCCTGGTTTGGGCGTTATTTCTGGAGTCAAAAGAGGCAGCAGCAGTGTCCTCAGTTGTTCCCAGGACAAGTCTCCACCCCAGGCATCTCATGCTGCCCTGCCTGCCACTAGCCCCCCACCTCCTGCAAGCAGGAACAGGCAAACACACTTCACCAAGGGGGCAGGAGCCAGAGAAGGGCACGTAACCCCCACAAGCAGGACAACGCGACACAAAGCAGGCCCCCGCCAGCTCCCGCTCGCAGGGGACGCGGCGCAGGACACCAAGCCCAAACACGCAATGTCCTACCCGCTGCCCCCTCTTCCCTGGCAAACCTGGGGGGCCCATCCTCCCCGGGACTCCAGGATCTCCCTTCGTGGGGAAGAAAAGAGACAGAGAATGTGCCAGTTACACGGCTGCCACATGCTGTAACATAACCCAGTCAGCCTCAAACAAGAGGAGCCAGCTGTTGAGAAACCAAACTGGCTGCCTAGTGATGGAGAGCAAGGGGGTATTTTTGTACCATGCCTGCCATGGGAAACTCAAACCAGGTCATGCTACACACCGGGACAGGGGCAACTGCACAGGGCAGTTTGTGGGGCACACGGTAGAAGAACATCCCCCTCCGGTAAGGTGGGAAGGCTGTGGGTGGGCACAGAAGTACTGCGAGGTAGGAAGGGATGAGGGAGGTGGGAGAGGGAATATACTTGCTAAGCAGAGTGTGCCATGCATATTTTGTGGATGGGGAGGAAGGAAAGGAGGAAGGCAGCTGGAGGGTATTCCCATCAACACAAACGTGAGCAGGGGGGAATGTGTTTGTGGCACAGTCCCTCCCTCGCTTGGCATCACTGTGTCCTACATTGGCAGGCGCTGTTAGGGCCCTGATTGGGGTGCTAGGAAGTACAGAACCTTCCCTCATCAACCTTGACTGCTCTGGGAGGGGAAAAAAATACACAAACAAACCAGAAGCCCAAGCTCAGAGCAAAGCCTTCCCAGAGTACCTTCTCTCCTGGAGTCCCGGGCTCGCCCTGGAGGGAAGAGACAGGAAAATACAGTGAAAAACCAGGAGGGGAGATTGTGACACCTCCTAGAGCTATCAGAGTGGAGAACATTCCTCTGTGAATAAGGGCACAAGGCTGCTTTAAATACATATTAGTAATTGCATCTGGAGCTTGTTTTAACTTCGTGAGCCAGGTCCTAGGCTGCTGTAAGAAACCAGCAGGACTCGGCAAGTGGTTCTTACAAAACCGAGTAATCACCTCGCAGCATCTCAAGAGAAGCTTTACCAGACACCAGACAGCATGAGACGAGGCTCATCTGATGCCGTTAAGGAATCTGCCTATTCCCAGCTCTGCCACACAGCAGCAGAGCAAGGCTGTGGTTGCAGCCGGGGCGGGAAGTCGTGTCGACACGGGTTACGTGGCGTGGAGGAGGAAAACCCTCCCCACCAGCCCTGGAGACAACTTACTTATTCCTATCTGTTTCCTGAAGGACTCAGGCCAAGAGGTCACTGTCCCATCGCACATCTTAGGTCTAACCTCCGCCCCCCCAATCACGACTCTTGCGAGTGTCTCTGCCGAGGGAGGTGCAGAGAATCAGGGTGCTGCTGAAAAGCGGCAGCAGTTCGGATCTTGCCCTTTAGTGGGAGCTGTCCGACCATTTTCCCGTGCCTCGGTGCTCTCCTTACTCCAGCCCTTACCCCCAAGCCCGCCCTACTCAAGCCATCCCGAGGAAGCGCAAGACTGACCTTCATCCCTGCGGTGGCCATCCCAGGAGCGCCCTGGCAGAGAGAGGAGAGACAGGAACAGCTCGTTTGAAAAGAACCGGACACGAAGTTTCAAAAACAAGACAGCATCAGCCAGGTGGGAGCAGAAAGGCAAAACAATCCACATCTTTTCCTTTCCAAAACTCAGAAGTAGCGCCGCAACGCAACACAGCGCTCATCCTCCTTCCCTGCGCGGGTCATTCACCTTTCTGGAAAGCTCCTCCAAAGGCAGCATCAGGCATCATGAGTACAACCTGGCCGAGACAACCAGATTCCCAACCCCCTCTCACCCCAGTTTTAGTCCTGCCAGTGAAGCAAACGAGTGGAACAATGTCCACTAACTGAGGAACGCAAAGATGAGCTGAGGACCCAACACCCAGTTCAGGGCTCGAGCCCAGAGGCATCGGCTCAAGCATCCCAAGAAAGGCCAGTTCGTACCCCAGAACTATTTCCCCTTGTGCTGTTTTCATCACAGAGACAAACCCTGCAGTAAAACATTTCCAGAAGAGCCCTAAAGTCAGCCACCTTAGGAGGGAAAACAAGTTTTGGAAGCACTGCAACTCAGGTGCTATTCTGCAACACCGTGGAAGCTGCCTCCATGGAGTCCAGCCTGCTCCACAATCCAAGACTGGTGCTTCCAAACCCCAGGAGGCAGCTGCTTCCACAGAGACAGTCACATTTCCCTCAACAGCACGGATGAAAAAGCAAATTTTCCCTGTCGACCCCTCACTCTGAAATCTCTCTTTTCCCTGTGTTAGTTTACGTTAGGTCCTGGTGAAAAGGTCCAGTTGCTAAAGCAAATATGAGGGATAACAAAGGTCTAAGGAGAGGGGAGGGGGTGAAGTTGTGTTAGGAAGTGGGAAATGAGAGGGGTTGGCATGTAGCACATGAGGCAGAGAGGAGAACTGGGAGCCAAGTTCAAAGTGAAAAGAGCTTGGAAAAGTTCAAACAAGGATGAGTAGGGAGCCAGAGAGCAGCAGGATCATACCTCTCAGCTTTCTGAAACAGAAATCAGGGACAAAGCTAAAAAACACAAGGACAGAAGATGGAGATCAGGGATTCTATGCAATAAATGGGTGGAAAAAAGCATTCCAGATCGTCTCAGGGGTCAGTAGGTTTCAGTGAACATGGACTAGAGTCATGAAAGGGATTACGTGCAGCGAGTGGCGTGGGTTAGGCTTTCACATCTGGGATGCCTGATCCTCACTCTTTGGCCCTGGCACAGCAGCAAACACAGATGATGTTATTTGCTAGCATTTATCCTAAAGCTGCAACGCACACCCATGCAGGCTGGCTTGCACCCTGACCCTGATTCATCGCTGCATTAGTCCCATTTCACACCTGCATAGCCCTACTGATCACAGAGTGATCACCACTGAATGTGGGGGGCATAACTTGGGACACCCCCCACCCCACACCCCCAATTTACAGAACACCAATTCCCTAGAAACTTCAGCAATTGGCCGCTCTAACTAGCATAAAGCATTAAGATCCTGATGTTGCAAGACAGCATCAGACTGGGCATGCCATTTGCTTGTAAACTCCTCTTCCACCACCACATCCTTTATAAAATTAGGCCCTATATTTTGCAATTTAAAAGCAGAAAATAAATCAGCTGAGAACAGTCACTGACTAACAGACACACACAAATTCAAGTGATGCTTGTGCATCTGGGACAGTCAAGTGGTATGGGTGAGATCAGGCAGACAAGCATCACTCCACTCTTTACAAGGTACCTTAGTGCCATGTCTTCCTGGCAGCCCTGGCATGCCTCTCTCCCCCTGGAAGTAGAGCAAGAAACACAGAGAAAGAGAGCAAGAGACACGGCATGAGTCCTCCCAGGGCTCTGTGAGGAGCACCCAGGGTGCAGGCAAGATGAGAAAGCCTGCCTCAGAACCACAGACTGCTCTGGGTTGGAAGGGACCCCAAGGATCATCGAGTTGCAACCTCCCTGCCACAGGCAGGGCCACCAACCTCCGGGCTTGCAGTTAGATGAGGTTGTCTAGGGCCCCATCCAACCTGGCCTTGAACACCAGGGTTGGAGCATCCCCCACCTCTCTGGGCAGCCTGTTTCAGCACCTCACCACTCTCTCCATGAAGAACTTCCCCCTGATACACAACCTGACCCTGCCCTCCTCCAGCTTCAATCCATCCCCCTTGTCCTACCACTCTGCTGGTGTTAAAATCCAATTCCCCTCCTGTCTATATTCTCCCTTTAAGTACTGGAAGGCTGCAATGAGGTCCTCTCACCAAGCCAGGGCCGTTTCCCTGCTGTGACTGGGTGTTCAGCCCACACTTAGGAGGACTGTTCAGCAGGGGTGGATGTATACTCATTATTTTATTAATTTTTTTAAGCACTTTTTGTAATTTGGCATCCTGTGAAGTTTATTTTGCAAGACGCTATCTATGGTATCACATGCCCCACCTGTGCACAGCAGGCACCTCCTACCCTACACTGGGTACTTAATTACAGTGTTTTCAGCCATAACAAAACCCCTCCAAACCCTAATAATTACACATACTTTGTACTGAAGGAGAAGGAGGGACCATTCTCAGTCCCTCCTCCCCAGCTGTGCTCCCTGGTGTTAGTCTTAAATGAGACTGCAAAGACATAGCTAATGCCTTCTGCTGGGAGGCACCCACACTGCTCACAGAGGCTGCCCCACATTGCAACCCTCCATGGGAAAGCAAATCTCCCTTCCCAGAGATGTTCCTGGAAGAAACTGCCTGCCTGAAGGGCTGCTTCATTATTTAGCCTTGTGAAAGCAAAGCCACCTCAGGTAGAGGGAGCAAGGGAACCCCATGTAGGGGACAACTACCGCTAACTTATGATGGCCTCAGCTCGCTTGCGTAGCCCCCACTGACACCAGAGCTAATCAGAGAGCAGGAGCAGCAAACACAACACTGCATCATTAAAGAGCAGGAAAAAAAACTCCAAAGCTATGGAAAAGCAAAGGAGGAAAACCAGCATCTTTAAGTCCATGAAAGCCATTGTGATAAGTACCTTCTGGGCTGATCTCTTTGGTGATACCCCAGCACCCTTTGGGCCTGAGAAGGGCTCTACGAGGTGCTACAGCCAGGCAGCAGCAACCCACCAAAACCAGCACTGGAGTGGCACAGCCATACTGGGTGTGGGCAGCTTTATACCCACTCAGTGCCAATCATGGCAGAGCATGCCCCATGCCAATCAGCTCGTTAGCAGAACTGGTTACAGTCAGCCAATTAAAACAGAGACCCTTCCATTTCCCCTTCTTGCTGTGAAAGGCAGTTCATGAGGGGGTTGCTGAGCAAGGCTGAGGCAGTTTCCTTAGTGCCTTTTCCAAGAGCATGACAAAAACCTCATCCTAAGAACCTTTCAATTAAAAAACAAAAAAAAGAAAAAACAAAGAAGATGTCAGTAAAACTGAATGGGATGGCTAGAGAAGGGTCAAATCCTTGTTCAAATCACCCAGGTGATCCCACTTACTGACTGTATAATGGCCTTCATGAGACACAAATGTAGGTCTGGTCAGGACCACAGTAAAAATGATGCCTGCAGAAGAAAATAGCTAAGAGAGTGCTGTGCTGCATCTGCCACTGAGTGAGAGGTTATTAAGTCAACAAGGGGTCTGTGGGAAGCCAGCAAGCCTCCTTTGGCCTGAAATATTCTTTGCTGCCAGCAAAAAGCAGTGATATGCCATGGAAACTTGGTCACTGTGACTAAAGCACAAATCATACCTAAGTATGATAAAGGACATTTGTCCTGGGCTCCTCAAAACAAGGGGAAGGTACAACTCAGCCCAGGTAACTGGATCCAGAGGTGGAAAAGCCTTCCAGAGACTCAGACAATCCTCCTAGGTGGGAGGACAAGAGGAAGAAGCAATTTCCAAAGACAACAGATTTATGTGCCGTGCGGATGGATGTTCAGGAGCTGCTACCGGGTGACATCTGGCTGCTGATTTAAGGCTGCACTTCCCTTTCGACCCCTCTGAGCAGAGAAGAGAGGAAGTCAAGAGCAAAGTGATCCTGACGATACGGAGGAGGCTGCTATGGCACTGCGGAGCTGCGGCTTAGTTCCACAAAAAGCGTGGTGGGGTTCGTCTCCTCCCTGTACAAAGTAGTGAAAACCCATCTCCAGGGTCACCCTGAGTCACGCTCTGACACACAACAGGAAGGCTCTCGTGTGGAGGTACTTGAGACACCACTGGAAGATGTGGAGACATCCCTCTTGGCAGAGCCCAGGTCACATCCCCATGCACAGGTAGAGCAGAGTGGGTGTCTGCTAGCAGTGAAATGTGGGAGTATAAGCAGGGGTGGAAGGCAGCTTCTCCCCCCTCCCAGGCTATGCTCCAACTTTGGTCCACCTGGCTGTTGAGACAGCAGCAGGAAAACCCCTTTGTTCTGGGTGCAATCCTGCCTTCATTTACACGGGCACAAACCAGGGACGATTCCTTTGTGCTTGGTGGAATTACACTGGCTTGAAAATGGACATGGGGGAACCTTTGGAATTTATATGCACCACAGGGAATTGTTTTCTTGTAGGAGGACAATCACTGACTGCTGTTCTACTCAAATATTAACCCAGAGCCTGTGTCCCCCACGAGCATTTCTTTAATTTTGACGTAACACACATCCACGTTAAGTTCTGAAGGGGCCTCTTCTCCCTTCTGATAGCAATCCACTGCATGGAAAATGTACACACACTGCACATTAAACGATATGTGTGCCAAATACTAAACACTTGGAATGTACATGTCACTCTTAATGCCTTTCAAAATATTACAGGATGAGTCTTTTCTCCTGATGTTTAAGATGTATGGCATGGCTGTCATGAACACTTGCCAGCATTGTAATGTTTTAAGCACAGTCTACAGCGAGTGATATATTTTAGGTCTATGGGTACAGTAAATTTCAGTCAGATAATGTCTGGGCATAGACCATATGAGCCTGTAAAACGTGCCCAGAAGCAGACAGAAAAGCCTGGTGCCAAACCTCAGCCTGAGCTGCAGAGTTCGAGCGGATCTGATGCGTCAGCTAACCAGATTTTATGAGGAAACCCCAGCCCAGACCATCAAATGGAGAGATGTAACAAATCATTAGAGCATTAGAGACCTTCATACTCTGAAAAATGCCTTTGGTAAGAATCAAATTCCACCAAATGGATGAAGGCTGTTTTTATTGCCTGAGCTTGGCGTGTGTGTCTCTGGCTAATCAGAGCACAGACGCTTACTCCATTACATACCCCACGGAGCCGCCTCAAGACCCAACTGCCTCTTACAACCCATCAACCCAAGGAGCAGTTCTTTCCCAGATCATCTACAGCATTAGGAAACTGTGTTTCTCATGCCTACCTTTATGCCAGTGTCCCCTTTTTCACCCTGCCCAACGATGAAGGGAGAGGGAGGAAACAGAGGGAGAGTGAACATGAAGAGAAATCAAGCAAGCAGCACCATCAGAGCAGCAAGGGCCAAAGCAAGAACAGCCAAAGGAGGCAGTGTGTGACAAACACAACCCTAGTCCTCAAGAGAGAGCTGGCTCTTGGTAACAACATGGTACCAGCCCGAGCCCCAGCTGCAGCCCACCCCTCCCTGGGGATGCAGGGCAGATACATCACTGGAGGGGATACTGGAGGTCACCCAAACTGGTGCTTTCCCACATGTTTGAGGTGTAACGAACCATCTCAACATCTCATGGACTAGAGTGTCTTTGTTCTCCAAGCCTCAATGCAAAGGCTGGGTCAGTTTTATTCTTTAAGAGAGGCTTGTGCAGGGCTGCACCTGGTCCTGGATCAGGACAGTGGGGAACACCACTCTGGCCAAAAATTGCCCAGGGAGCAAGTTTTTCTTGACATGGGAGAAGGTTTTTCTGTTTGTGTGGCTTAAACTGGGCTCTAGAGAACTGCCTCCAGCCCCTGACCTTCCACAGCCCTTTAGCGTGTCTCTAGGCTTGTCTGCCACTTATCTGCCCTTGGGAGGTGGGCTCTGTTTAAGGGTTACCTTGGGGCCAGGAGCTCCAGAGAGACCATGCGCACCAGGGGGGCCTGCTTCACCCACCTCACCCTGGGGAAGAGAAGAAAGAAAACAGGGAAAGAAGCACACAGTGAGCTGCAAGAAAAGGAGACAGTGAGTGGCCTAAAAGGTCAGCAAAGATCTGAGAAGGACACCCCACACAGAAGTGGTCCACTGCACACCAACCTACCATCTGGGCTCTCTGGGAGAGGAGCACCCTACTGCATCCAGAAAGTTATTCACAGAATCACAGAACATTGGGAACTGGAAAGGACCTCAAAAGATCATCCCAACCGCCCTGCCTGAGCAGGGTCACCTCGATTAAATCACACAGGAACGTGTCCAGATTGGTCTTGAATGTTTCCAGAGAAGGAGACTCCACAATCTCTCTGGGCAGCCTGGCCCAGGGCTCTGGCACCCTCACAGGGAAAAGGTTCCTCCTTACATTAAGATGGAACTTTCTATGTTCCAGCTTGGACCCATTGTCCCTTGTCCTATCACTGGCTATCACCGAGAAGAGCCTGGATCCATCATCCTGACACTCACCCTTAACATATTTATAAACATTAATGAGGTAACCCCTCAGTCTTCTCCAAGCTAAAGAGACCCAGCTCCCTCAGCCTGTCCTCATAAGGAAGATGTTCCACTCCATCATCTTGGTGGCCCTGCACTGGACTCTCTCAAGGAGTTCTATGTCCTTCTGGAACTGAGAGGCCCAGAACTGGACACGATATTCCAGGTGCGGTCTCATCAGGGCAGAGGAGGGGGCAGAAGTCTCTTGACCTTCTGAAAGATGCAAAAATTGGTGGGAGTGGTCCCACAATCCCATATCCTTTTCCTTTTCACCTGACTCACCCACCAGGGAGGATTCTCTCCCCTACTTTCATCTGTTTCTTCCACCCTTCCCACAGAAAGGTCACAACCTCAGGCTCATTCCTCCAAGATCAGTGCAGGCTCTTTGCTTGGTAAGTAAATTAGCCAGACAAGTTGTTTCATGTAAGAGGAGCTCGTTGAAGAGGCCCTCACTGTGCGGTCGTTGCAGAGACCCCCTCACCGCTCCTGCGTGCTGAGAGCCGCCCGGCCAGCGCACACGGAACGGGACTGGCTCTGAATGGAAAAACAGTTCACTGGAAGAAGAGGCAATAAATTGTGTCTGTCTGCAGGAGTGGGCTGTGCTCCGTGGGGGCTATAATTTCCACTTCCTGACATAACAAAAACTTCTCAGTTTATACAGAACTAATTAAGAAGCTCTCAGGTCTTGCCATTTTGCTCGCAGAGCACCCATAAAGCAGTGTGGAGATAACGCAGGACACAGGACTCCTGCCCGCCGGGAACATTCGCTGTCCCCTTCTGCAGCTGACATCTCTTTAGCAGCATCTCTTCATTCTCTCTCTCCCCTTTGATCTTCCTTTGTGTCCTTCCCCTGTCTCTCTCCCTGTCTCTTCATTACATGCTCTGGGCTTGACAACCCTGCCGTTAATTAGCTGCTGCTGCTGATGTTTGGGCATTGGCAGCTTCTGCCTTTTAACCTGAGCAGGATCAACCTTCTCCTGCTTTATTCCAGGAAGCAGTGCACAGCCAAGGACTCGGCCCTTGCCAGCCTCCTGTTCAGGTCTGGATGCACAAGAGGCAAATTTCAGCCTGGAAGCAGGTGTGGAGAGGCACACATCTTTCCCATAGCTACTGGAGATTTAAAGCTATCTCTGGGTCCAGAGGGATTTGTGGGCATGTCACAGATGGAGAGACGTCTTTCCCATAGCTACTGGAGATTTAAAGCTATCTCTGGGTCCAGAGGGATTTGTGGGCATGTCACAGATGGAGAGACGTCTTTCCCATAGCTACTGGAGATTTAAAGATATCTCTGGGTCCAGAGGGATCTGTGGGCATGTCACAGCACCATGTCCAGCAGGAGCAGAGCTCAGCCTAGGGCTCCAGAGGAGACCGCAGATTTGCAGCTGTGGTCCCGCAAGGCATCAGTGCAGCTTAATTCATTTAACAACACTGGAGTTCCCCCTCTTACCTTCCTGCCAGGGTATCCCTGAATCCCAGGGTCTCCCTGCAAAAGGCAAAAAAGACAAAAGAAAGTGAGGCTTGGCCTGAGAAGGACAAATCCCTGCCCTTTTCCCTGGGGAGACCCTAGATGAGAGGGCACTCAGTGTGGAAAATACACCTTTTGCTCAGCGTGACTCTGAGACCTGTGCTGGACGGGACCCCGGCAGGGTCACACAGGTAACTCACACCAGCTCTGTGGCTCCTATCTCCTCACCCTGGCTAAATCCCTCAAATAAAATCAAAGGGGAGGGCGGGGGTGGGGTGGTTGCGGCTGACAAATAAAAACAACTCCCCCACTTGCATTTTGGCAAGTGAATAAATGGGAAACTGTGGTGGAGTTAACAATAGCGTTGCAAAATCGGTTCCTGAAGCACTGGTAAATGCTTTGAGAGTGGAAGGAGCCAACAAAGCTGTGTGTGGCAAAAGGTTTTGCAAGAGGGACTGATGAGGCATGCCTTGCTCAGTCAAGATGCAACTCAGACATGTCGCCTGGACAAAACCCATGAGTCAGCACATGGGCCGGACCCCAGTGGCAATATTGAGCTGGGTTAGAAATCTTTTTCAACTATCTGATGTAACCTCCTTTCCCCCTCCTCTACCCACTGAAGTGTGCATGCCTCTTGCTGCCAGGAGCATCCACCTCTCTGTTTACCACCTCTAAGTGAAGCCAGACATCTCACCTTTGGTCCAGGAGGCCCAGGTAAGCCCTGCAGACAAAAGCAGATAACAAATTACAAGCTCAAACATCCCTGATCTATTCTTCATGCAGATCAAGACTACCCTAACCCACAGTCCCAAATAAATTCATGCCCCATGGCACTCCATCCCCTCCAGCCTGGTCTCGCTGACTCTGAAGACCAAAAAGCTGCTCTGCCTTAGGCATTCTCATCAGGATCTTTTCTGTTTCTCTGGCTTTGCTTGGGAAACTTGTTCCCAGCTCCCTGTGCGGCTCTGGAGTAAATGAGGTATTTGCAGCTTCCTCTGACAAACTAAATAGAGAGGATACATTAACAAACAAGCCACTTGTGTTTGTAAATGGGAACTAACCAAATGATTTACCTGATTTGAACGATGAAGTAGACCGGATACATGTGTATGTAAATATAAATAAACAAAATATCCAGACACGAGACCTGCTTCCTGATGTGAGCAGAGAGGAGGAGAAAACTACTCTAGATACATTCCCATGCCTATCCCACCCTTGGTGGCTGCCTGCTTACAGCAATTCAAATGTTTAGTCATCACATCTTTGGCTTCTTAGAGCTCCAAGAGAGATGAGGGTGCTTACAGAACACCGACACCCTCCTCCATCGGTGGAGAGGAGCTTTTGCCTCAAGGACAAGACCCGCTTGTCCTACTAGGAAGCCTTGAAAACTGTTGGAGATGGAAACTCCATTCACACTGGGGCCTCAGGCCATGTTTCTCCCCACAGCTCCCAGGAGCAGAGCTGGTTTCTGGTACCCACCTTTCCATCTCTGCCAGGCTTCCCAGGTTCTCCGGCTCTGCCCTGTTGCAAGAGAGGGGTACGTTAGGAGTATCTTCTGCCCTGACCCCTGCCGTTTGGCAAGGGCATTATTTTAAATAGGCTTTACCCTCCTTGGCTGCTTGCTACCAGCCTGACAACAGGATGGGGGCAGGACTTCAAAGGGGTCACAAGGATTCTTATCAGCCAGGTTTTTGCTGTGAGCAGGATAATTACACCCCGCATGTTACTTCCTCCCCATGACCGTCTGCAGATGCTGAGGAGGAGGAAACTGTCCCGGGATCACCCTCTCACATGCACGCCTAGATAGCACACACCTCCACCTTCCCTCCCAGACCCCTCCTTCCTGGGGACATCTTCCTCCCCACACATCTGTATCCTTTGCAAACCTCCTGCCATGGCTAACTTGGCATCAAAAGAGGCAACAAAGGCCCGAGGAAATCTCCGCTCCCCAGGGAAAGAGGAAGCAGAAGGCTGTTTGTAATTGGACTTACAGGTGGCCCAACTGGCCCAGGCTGTCCTGGGGTTCCTTTGGCTCCAGCTGGTCCAGTGGGCCCTGGAGGTCCAGGGGGCCCTGGGGGACCCTGGATTCCTGCTTGTCCTTGTTCACCCTGCAGTTCATTAAACCAGGGGTTATCAGCAGACAGAGCAAACCCTTCACACCACCACCCCAACTGCCCAAGGCAGGTCAGCCTGGCTGAAGCAGAAGAGGTAGAAGCAAGTCCCAGGTTAGTGCCAAGAGAGGTTTCAAAGAGTGAGGCAAATCCACGCTGAGGATGGCCAGGCTGCCCGGGTGGTGTGAGCTGAGACCCTCTAGTTCACAAAGACACCTGAGGCCACCTTGTCTGTAAAGGTTCTCTGTAAAAGGGATCTACAGGCTGAGCAAAAAAGAGTCTCTACAGGTCAGTCAAATACAATTTATGTGTCAAGACCCAACATCTCCTGAGCTTCTCAGAAGACCTTCCAAAGAACTTGACAGTCATATGTGAAGCAGAGCCTCCCATGACCACACTGGCACATCCAGGCAGATCCACAGTGTCTTACCTCAGCCTAGGGTTTTTTCCCCTCCCTCTGTGCTATATTTGTGGACAACCCTCCCTCTGTTTTGCCAGGGACCAAAAGTAGAAACGCCACAAAACCAGAAGAAAAATAACACGCTGCTCGCGGCGTTTCTGGAGCCTGCCCAAAGCAGGCCGGTGTACGCCAGGAAGAGCCTGTCTCTGTAAGATTTCACAAGCCGGCGCGTGCAGAGCCACCTGCCATTTTAAGCTCTCTGAAACGAAGCCGTTTCAGCCGGTTCCTCCCCAGGCCCCTCAGTAGCCACTCAGCGGCTGCAGCTCATGCCTCAGCAATGTCATCTGGCCCAAAGGACCTGGACTTGGGACCAAGCGGCACTGAGGAGACAGTGGGTTGGAAGCGCCGCGTTTGAATACCAGACTGCTGATCTATAATTGGTGAATCCAGCAAACTCCTAAGGCAGCATGGCATCCACGTTAAGCTGTTGGCCTCATGGCCTCCCATCCCATTCCCTCTCCCTAGATAAACTAACACTACATCCTAACGCCAACATCCTGATTTTACCATGAAAAACTTTTCTTTGATCCACAGGAAGCTAGAAATGAAACACTGTCACTTCTATAAATCAGTGGACATGCAGTTGGGTCTCTGCAGTGACTATCCTCTCTACAGCCCTACACACTGAGGCTGAGTATAACGAAGTCTGGTCTCGCACGCTCGTGTGCGCGGGAAAACACGTGTCTGTTTTCCTACCAGTGTTTACCCTGGCTGCTGTCAGTGAAACATATGCAGATAGAGGGATGCTTGCTTTATTTAGAATGATAAATAGAAAGTAATAAGCTGAAAATTTCATCTCTTCTGCCACAAGCTCTATTTAGAAAATTTCCAACGCACTGGCCAGGCTCGTGGGAAGCTCAGTCATGTGTGGAGCAACTTCTCTGCAAGAGACGATGTCCACCCGCCTGACCCACAATCCTCAGAAGGAAGCCTGCTGGGCCAGGCGGGGAAGGTCACCTTTCTTTTCCCCATCTTTTAAGTTCATCCTGGCTCACCCTGTGGCCCATATAAGGGGACACAGGATTCTTCCTGAGCTTCCTCTCCTCCATACTCAGTCCTGTAAGAGGTCTCACTGGTTTTCAAATTGTGAAGAATCTGGATCCAGCCAAGACAAATGGTTTGGAAGACACTTGTCCTGACCTCTCAGACCAGCCTGGGAGACTTCCCTCCCACTGTATCATGGGTGCACATGACTCAGCACCCCACTGTGGGTGCACCACGGGAAGGCCAAGGGGGCTCTGCCTGTCTCCTTTTGGCTCTCCATCCTCTATTCCCACTTCAGCTGCTATCTGTCAGCCCAGCCTATGCTCCAGACTCAGGACACTGGAATGGTCTGGGAATGGCTGCTGGTACCCTGGCAGGGGATGGGGAGATGGGGAGAGCAGAAGCCCTGCCCCAGCGCAGGGAGTGGCTGGAAGGAGTTCACCCAAACCCCTTTTGAATTGTCTTCACTTTGCTGCCTTGGACAGATCTTAGAACAGATCCCTAAACACGTAATAAGTATTTACCACATCACTGCAGTCTTATTAATACATCCAGAACAAAAAGACCCCCGTGGATCTAACTGGACAGTAAGCGGATACAGTAATTTGGAGATCAGGTGTCATTTTGATCTGATGTCACTCTGTATTTTTAGCCACTGACCAGAGCTATTTTTCAGCTCTTTTAAACACCAGTCACCCACCCTGAGTGTGCCCCAGCAATGCAACACCCATTCAGCCTCCTGACACAGGTCTCGGCTCAGTCCAAGCACTTGGGCAAAGCGCTCTGCCTGATGTTTTCCCCTCACAGGCGCTGGAGCACACATTCATTCACGTCCTGTTGCACTTTGGGAATGAACAGAGTGACGGCAAAACTGATCACAGCAAAACTCTCCGGTGAAGTTATCCTCTGGGGACAGAGGGGATCCGCAGCCCTGGCTGATGACAGGACGTGGGGCGGCTATTCAAGTTTCCCACTTCATCCTGGATACACACTTCAGCTTTCAAAGGCTTCCCAAGAGGTCAGTCCTTGGCCTGGCTCTCCAGACTGTCACTTTGAAGGGCAACAAGCGTGAGCCATGGGGGCTTTGTGCGGCGTGAACGTTGAGTTGATACAAACTGAATTGAGGCCACAGAGCTCAAGCTGTAAGGTCAGGGTTCTGCCAGTGCTGGGTGAGGACCAGGCACCTCAGAGTATTGCAGAACACAATTCCCTGCTAGCATCACGCTGTCCAGACAGGCAGTGGGGTGACACAAGCCAGGCACTTTATACTAGAGGGTTCTCGGCACACTTCAGCGGGCTAATTGCGGCGGTTTGTCCACACGGGAAAGTTAATCCCAATTGATGGAATGAGGGAGCTTAAAGTGGGATCATTAAAAGCCACATGAACTCTGTCTATGGACACTCTTATTCACTATTCATATGTCCATAATTCATTTTATGAATTCATTCCCAAAATAAACTAAACTAAACATGAATTATGGCCCTGGAAACCAAAATAAATGTGTTTACACAAAGATTTAATGCAATTTAATGAAACCATTATAAGAGCTTATTTAAACACATTTTCCCAAGTGCCTCAGACTAGACTAGCCCTTAAAAGAAGTTTGCCTATTCATTCATCTCAGTTAAACTTCACAGACATTAACTGTATTTCAACAAGAGTTTTCTAACCTCTTCTGGAGATTGAATATGCAGGAGCTGCCTCCTTAAGGTAGGAGACTGCTTGTCAACAGTCCCGAGAACAGTTTCATGGCCCATTTCTCTTCGTTTAAAGAACTGGCTTCACTGCATTTCTTTTGAGCCCCATTATCACATCAAAGATTTCCTCTGCTTCAAAGAAAGTCCCTCAGCTCTGCCCAAACCTCTTGGAAACCCCTCTTTAGGGGTAGAAAGACGAGTAGAAAGCTGATTAATTGCAAGCATCAGGGTAGGCATAGAAACAGGCAATGGAGAGAAGTCTACCTGGAAAGTGCGTCTCTTTATGACCGGAGGTGGAGCCAGCCGCACTGAATTGAGGAGAGGCAACAGCTGAAGAAGATCAAACCAGAAGGTCGCGGGGCAAAGGAGGCCGTTAGCGCACCGAGAGTCAGAGAGCAGCCAGGGGAGAGAACAGAGAAGAGGGGAACAGAGAAATTGCCATGAAAATAAACCCCCAATGTGAGAGCCGCACACGGAGGGCGGGTGGCACGAGTACCTGCTGGCAGACCTCTGAGCTCCTTCCTCCACGCCACGCGCTGCTCACAGGGGGACTTGTCACGTGCAGGTGCAGGGTGGCCACTCACTGACTCGATGCTCCCACTGCACAGAGCTTTTGCCACTTTCTCTACTCAGAAACAAAGCTCTCCCAGGGGACTGTCTGACTCAGCTCCACTGCTCTCCTCTGGTGGTTTTGCAAGAGATGCCCCACTGGCCCTGCTGAGCTCTCCAGTGACAAGACTGTCTCTGTTTCTCAACATTCAATTTGAGCTAACAATTTTCTCCAAATTCTCCAAGTAGAGTTTCCCATTTGTTTCCATCTTCCCTTACAAGAAACACTGCATCTCCAGGCCTCACCCTTCCTCAGGGTGTAGGAGCGGAGAAGCTCGCTGGGGTCACAAAATCACAGGATATTAGGAGCTGGAAGAGACCTCGAAAGATCACTATGTCCAACCCCCCTGCCCAAGCAGGATTATCTAGATTAAATCCCACAGAAACATGTCCAGATTGGTCTTGAATGTCTCCAAAGAAAGAGACTCCACAACCTCTCTGGGCAGCCTGTCCCAGTTTCACTGAGCAGACACAGCCACCACGGCCAAGGGAGAAGACAGACCCTGGTGCATCTGAGCCTGGAGCAGGGTACTGCCGCCAGAGCAGTGTTTTGCTTCTCCCTGTTTAACAGTAACACCAGCCTCTGACTGCTTATAGCCAGGAATGCTGCCTCAGGGCACAAAGCTGACCCGGACACACAGAAATCAAATGCAGTAAAGCTCAGGAGCATTTGTTCATCCTTCTGCTGTATCCAGTTTCCACTTGCCTGCCTGCTGCTGTCAGCCTGGCACCCACCGTGCCGGCTCCTGGCCCAGGAATGCTCCTCTGGCCTGATCCACTTTCCTGTTCCTATCAGTTTTCCACTGAAGCTGCTCTTGACTTACACAGGGAGAAGAGAAAGAGGTTTTCTGTGCTCAGGCACGACGACGGTGCCTGCGTGCACGATGTTTCCCCGTGTGAGCTGCGCGCTCAGATCTTAGAGGTGTGCCCACAGGTCTCCCCCCACCACAACCACACGCATCCAAGCAGCACTTGAATTCCTTTAAACATCATTCTTTGTGTCAGCAGTGGAAGAGAGGCTCCAGTACTGTTGCAAAGTGACGTGGGAAGCCAGAACCCAAGATTGCAGCACCATTGCCCCGTGATTGGGGGTGGGGGGTGTTTGGATGGGCTCATCTGGGCAGACACAACACAAGCAGTGCTGCTGGAAAATCAACAGGGATCATTTTACCTAGAGGACATCCTTCTCTTTCTAAAAGACAGCACAGGAGTCCCCAGGGAGAGGACTCAGGACTGCACTGATCTTCTCAAGGGCTGGATGTGCTAGGTGTGTCCAGCATCTCTGTTCAAGAGACCCAGACCCAGCTGAGCTGTCCTCACCTAGCTCCTCAAGCACTGAAGACCAAGTGCAAGGTGGGTCTTGCACGCATTCAGGTGCAAGTGAGAGATTTTAAGAAGACACCTGAAGCTTCATGTCCCCCTGCTCCTGCCCTGTCCCCTCTGTGTCCCAATGGCAAGGTGTTTTTCAGAAGGCAGCGTGCAATATTGGATCTGCATCCTCGTCCCTCTGCATCAGAGCTGAGTTCCATCAGACCGTTACCCACAAACCTTTAGCGTAAGGATCTGGTTAGAGCGCAGGGCTGCAAGGGTGGTGCTTAGGTATTCCTAGGGGACAGCGAAGACACATGACACAAACGAGGTCAGTTAGACACCACCACGGCGTTTCTGAGAGCAGACGGAGCACAGCTGGTCCCCCTCTTCCCTGAGCTGAGAGCCCTTCCCCAGGGCAGCACTTTGGAGCAGCTCAAACATCCAGCCCGCACCGAAAGGGCATCCCAGTGCCGGGGCTTGTCCCTCACACCGGGGCAGGCCACACAGGCTCGTTCAGACAGAAAATAGGAAACTGCAACATGAGCCAAGGCATACATCCTAACCTCACGTTTCCTTCCTAAGAAAACAAAGGCGAAACAAAACTGAAACAACATCCCCAGTTTTTCAGGATGGCGGTTTTCATTTCCTCACCCGGAACATCTGATGAAGAACCTTGTCAACCAGTAAAGCAAGAACAAATTGCACCTCGGTGAAATGTGCAGCATTTTCACAACAAAGCTTATCCTAACTTTCATTTTGGGAGGGAGGGAGAGAATTGCACCTCTGTTGGCTGGTTTCTGCCTGCAACCAGACCCTTCAGACAGCCCACCCTTGAGCTGTCACCCTTCCCCTCAGCATGTTTTTTGCTTTCAAATAGCTAGTGGGCTTTTTAAAATATTGAGGTACCAGAAGTACCTCCAGAGCACATGTCACCCCAAGGTGCCTACAATCCTGACCCACCAAACCAGTGGGTCTTTGCCCCAGGACTGAGCCCAGGCTACTCCCAGCGATGATGCACAATCTGCATCTCAGCTTCCCAGCGTTGCTCCAGGTCCTGCTGCTGCTCTTCACCTTGAGCACCCAGAACAGTCTGAGCCTGTAACAGGAACCCAGGACACCTCTGGGGCTAGTGCTGTTGCCAGCTTCTTTTTGACATAACAATCTAGTGAGCTACTTGCCTAAATAAACACAGCTAACGGGCTATTATTGTACCCGGATGCACACAGCGATGGCCCCCTCCTCCCTCACTGCCAGCCGGGCTCTCGCCCCTGCCTCTGCCCCACAGAGCACCCAGGGCCCTGCTCCCTCAGGGCCAGGCACCAGAGCCCTGTCATAAATAAACAGAAAGCCCTTAAGCCTGTCTCCTGGTACACTCAGATCACAAGTTCCAGCCACTTCATATGAAGTTGTTCCAATGCATTTCCAGTGGATTTTCAGCACTCCAGTTGTTTTTAGAGCTGGTTGGATTTTTTTTTCCCTATGATCCCCTCAAACCCCACATTCTCTCATCTCTTGGCTGTAGTACACACCAGCCAGGCCAGGCCAGGCCAGAGGCAAACAGGGCAACATCCTGGCTTTCATTAAACAGATTCTGGCACCAATCCCCTTCTCTCCACCTCTTCTTTGAGGGCAGAAAGCCCACCAGGCTGGGGGACCAGCATGGGGACAAGCTCACCAGGGACCAGGCAAAGCACCGTGACCAGAGATGATCAGGGTGACTTCTGAGCAGGGAGCACATCCCTTCCCACTGTCTCTATGCAGGGTTGAGGCCAGCATGAGGTAGAGAAAAAAAGGGGGGGAGGGGGAATGAGGGAAGATTCCCTGAGATCCACAAGCCCTGCACTGCTCCCGGCCATGCATCCACAGCAGAGGCTGTGGAAGCAGGATGGAGCTGAGGTGTGTGAGTGGGTGATCTCTCCTCCTCCAGAAACCCCAGGTCCTGATGATTCATCTTGTTAACAAAACAATCCATATTTCCAACAAAAAGCCATTCAAACAAAGGAGGATTAACATGCAGGAGGGCACGGGGCAGACAATGACAACGGTAGTGACTTACCCTGTGTGGGTACTCTGCACACTGACCCTGTGGAAGGAGGGGATTACAAGGAAAGAGTTTACCAACAGAGAGGACCAAAATAGGCGCGCGGGGTCAGATCCAGAAAGTGTAAATCAGTGTGACCCTATTGAATTAAATGCAGCTATGCCAATTTGCACCCAGCAAGCACCCTGACCCCTCTGTTCTTGCTGTATTTCTCAGCCACTCCCAAGTCAGACCAAGCAGCACCAAGCCCATCAAGCCCTGCCCCCACATCCCCCACCCCCAGCTCACCTTTCATACTTAACTTCCAGCACAAAGATTACCTTTTCTCCTTTTTGTCCTGGGAGCCCCTATAAAAGAAAAATATTAAGAAAAGCCCTCAGTAAATGACAGAGTGAGGAGGAGAGGAGTGCACACATGCAGAGTGCAAGAGGAGAGGGATTAGGAGGAGGTGTGATGGCAAGAGGCGGGATACTTACGGGTTGTCCCTTGGGTCCTATAGCACCCTTGAAAGAAACACATTGTTGTCAGCATGAGACAGATTCCCATTTACAGCGACAATAGGACAAAACCTCTCAGTGTGTGGGGTAGGTGCAAGCTCAAATTTTAAAACAGTCATGGAGAAAAGTTCCCAAGAGGGATCTGGGTTCCCTTTGCTACTCTGGAGGAGTGAAAATGCACGCGTGTTCTGACTGCACTGCAGGAGGGGAGGGGGAATTATTAAAAAGAGAGGGAGAACATCATCAGGAGAACACACCCTTATTGTCCCCAGGACCTCAGCTGAGAGTATGTCTTCCTTGGTTGACGCACTGGGATGGAACCAGAAGCAGCCAGGGCTGAAGCCTGAGCTGCAACTGCCTGAGCCGGGGTTGCGCAACAGGGGTCTGTCAGCTCCCCCCTCTGCCGAGGAGCAGGGAAGGGGGGATCCTCAACATGTGCTTGCCAGAGGGTTACACTGACACTCAGGCTCAAGAACCAGAATTGGCAGAAGAAAACATTCAACGTTTCGATGAGCAGAGGTGACTACAGAGCTGCTAGCTTGGCATACTCGTGTTTGGGGATTCCATCATCAGAGATGTCGAGAGGAACAAGACCACATGTGGGTTTCCATCAAGTGTGGCCAGAGTTTATCATTTTTAACCAAAGGCATTTTAGTGAGACGAGCGTATGAGCTTTGAGAGGGGAAAGGCAGATATTTAATACAAAAAATATGCCCTTTTTGTTGTTTTTAGATAAGTTGAAAGCTGCCAGATGGGCTTTCAGAAATCTTTCCATCAACTTTTACTTCTGCTATGAGGCCAACCTCAAAAAATGTCAGCTCCCAGTGTATATTTAAAGAACATAATTGCTAACTGCAAGGAAAACACATCCCATGCATAACCAAGCTAGAGAGCTGCTGTTGTGACATGTGAATCCGATAACCATAATGTAAAAATTACAGATGTGCATCCCAGCACTGCTATTATGAAGTTACAGAATTAGGGATGCAGCTAGATGAACCACGATCCCTACCCTGCCTATGAGCTTGTTTCCAGCTGAGAGGCAACGTCATTTCAAACCAACCCTTCACCCACAAACAAACATTAAATTTTATAATTTTCTTTTACCATATCCCCCTTCTGTCCAGGGTGACCCTGTAAAAGAAAGAAGACATGCCTCAGCTTTGGCCATTACAGTCCCAGAAGATGTTGGCTTAACCAACTCACCCTTTGCCTCAGGAGATGCCCATGCTTACTATACCTTGTTGAGAGAGGTGCAACAATGTGCATGTGGAGCTTTGCTCACACACCTAACAAGATGCTGCTCCCTGCTACCCAAAAGATTAAGAACAAAGCTCTGGAGGGTGAATACAGAGTGCAGCTTCAGCTGAGTACATCATGCTGGAGCTAATGTGTGCGTACCCAGAACAGTACAAGAGAGACACTGCTGGGTGTCTCATGAAGGTGATGTTCCTCATGGCAAAACCAGGGTCCTGCTGTAAGAAATTAGGTGCCAGAGATAGGTGCTACCAGCTCCTTCTCCGTTACAGCACGGTTACAGGAAGCATGGTTGAGAATTTGGCTAAGAGACTGCCTGGAGCTCTGGGTTTCATGTTAGTTGGGTTCACAGGGAAGTGGCTGTATTTGTGCCCAGGTCTGAAGGATGGGAAGAGCTCAGGTGTATCTCTCCACTACAAAGCTGACTCTTAAGGAGACTAAGAGTAGCATGGAGCTCCTTGGGGTCCTTTCCTCTTCTACAGCTCTTTGCAGCAGAGCAGCAAAGAGAAAGAAGCTGTAGAGTCAACTTCAGACTCGGCTGTTGGCTAAGGCAGAGGGCTGGTGTCTGGGGGCCTGCTCTGCCTGTCCTGTTCAGCGTGGGAGTGCCTGCTAAGGTGTTCCCTGCAGCAGCCAGGCTGTTGCACGTGTGATGTGCCATTTTACAGATTTGCCTAGAAAGGAAGCAGCCACACTCTGCCTTCCCTAATCTCCCAACTCCTGCATCTCCTCCAAGGCACCTGTGGCATCCTTCTGCCTGCCAACCTTCTAATTTCCTGTTAATCCGTGAGGGTGCATGCCATGGCCAAACAATCCTTGTCCCACTCACTCTATAACCTGCAGGCTGGCAAGGCAGCAGGACCTAGCAGGAGGCAGGGCAGGAAGCCTTGCGAGAAGCTGTTTGCTTACCGGTTTGCCGTCCAAGCCAATAGGACCCTGAAATAAAAATTTAAAAAAATTAAAGAAAAAGCAAACAAACAAACAAAAACACCCAAAACACCCACAAAAAAGGAGAAATGGTGAGAAGTGCTTTCACTGGGGTGTCTGTCCCTCTGCCCCTACATGTCACAAGATCACACGGACTGGGGAAAGGACACAGAGATGGGGTGACTCTGCCCCCCTGCTGGCTCTTAGCAGGTCCTTTGTCCACCGGGTACCAGCCCAGCTTCCCAATTTCTTCTGCAGAAACCTGCTTGCTGTCAGCTCGCTTCAGCAGCAGCGCAGGACATGGGATGGGAAGGGAAGAGGAAATCGAAGGCAACTTGAAAAAAAACCCAAACAAACAACATTTCAAATTTTGCAATGTCCTTCAAATAGTGGAAAACCAGTGTTTTTCTGAAGACTTTGATTTGAAAAGGCACCCACCTTTGGGGGAAGAGGAATTTTTGCAAATGATGGAATAATAAAAGTGTCCCAGGGAAGAGGTGACATAGACCTCAGCAGCATTCTGAAGGTACTGTTTGATGAGAAACAGGCTCTGCAGAGCACTGTCCCGCCCGGCACTTTCTCATGAGCTGGGCTGATTTGTTTTCTTCTCCTGTGAAAGCCAAAGACCACAAAGACCTGGTCTGCTTCTCCTCAGCCCAGGGGCAGCTCGCAGCCCCCCTTTTTCCACAAAGGGCAGAGCCCACTCAGACAGCTCGGAGGCTGCCAATTCCTCCTGTTTTCCAGGCGTGAGAGTCTCCTCCACAGACCTGCTCTGGCACATGGTGTGTCCTGGAGAAGCAGCTGAGCTGCCTGGCAGGAGCAGGGATGCAGGGGGTGTTTGTTTTTGCCTCAGGCTTCCCAGTCGTCCAGGATAGAATAAATAGCAACAGTTTGGAGTTCTCCAGCAGCCTCCACACTTCAGAGAGCATTGCCAGCATCTGCAGGACTGCAATGAAATGTGCTTCGTCCTCTCCTGGACTTGTTTTCTGTTCCAGTGTTGGAGCAGAGAATCCCCCCTCATGCTTTTTGTCCTTTCACTTTGGTGTGAGCAGGGGGTTCATGCCTAGCATGGCCCCCACTGACTTGCACCACAGGTTTGCAGGGCCCCATTTGGATCAGAGGGGCTCACAGCTATCACAGTATCACCTGAAGACTCAATTAAGGTCGGAATTTCACCTACCTCAGGGTTATTTTCTTTTTTTAGGGGTATTTCTTAGGATGGTTTTCTTTTACTGGACCTAGCTTCACCTATGTTATTTTAACACTTGTTGGGGTTGTTTTTTTTTTTTAAATTAATTTCCTTTTGGAGCACTGTGGTTTGTTTTTTTGGTGTGTTGGGTTTGGTGTTTTTTTTTCCCTAAGTATCATTTAAAAGGAAAAAAAAAGAAGAAAAACAAATTTTCTTTTTTCCAGTGATATCAGATCAGTTCCTCAGCGACAGGCAGAAATTACGAGATACAGCGAGCACTAACGACACTTCCTAGTAACATTGGACACCCGTACCTCATAAATTAGTGGTTACACTTACCGGGAATCCAGGAAAACCTCTTGTTCCAGGCTGTCCCTAGGAAGGATGAAACAGAGACAGCAGTTTAGAAGAACTGGATTTTAGCTGACCTTAAGTCCTCTCTATGGAGCTTTTCCTCCAGCCTCTGCCCATTTATCCTGCGACTCTCTGAGGAGTTACCCAACACACAATTCCCCTCCAAGGGGAAAGTGTCTTGGGAAGGAGGGGAAATCTCTCATCCCCACTCCAATTTGTACAGGGCCAAGAAAATGTTGGAGCAGGTCCAGTTTGGACTGTGAGCAGTTTCCCTGAAGCTTCTACATTAATTAAATGGGTGTCCCTAGCCCATACACTAGGCTTTTGGAATATATTCCAGAGGCTGAGCTCATTTTATGGCAATTCTTACTGCCATAAAACTGGAGGCGTTTAATGCAGGGTGCTGCTCTGCACAAGACAAACCTTGCAGGTCACTGGTGTCTAAATACAGCCATTCCTCTTCTCCTCCTCCCCTAATCTCATGTCCCAGTGCATTTATTTTCCTCACAAATAATTCTGGAAAAGATATGGGGTGTGTGGTTTGGGGTTTTTTCTTGTTTTCTATTTTTTTTTCCTCTGAAAGCTAAGAGCAAAGGGAGGGTTAGGTAGAGTGATGAGAGGAACACGAGCACCAGGCCTTTTCTCCCCTGCCTCTTTCCGGCTAGCCAGAGTTGGCTACCAGTTTGGGATCAGGTACAGCAAATACTGGCTTGGGATGTGTTTGGCAGCTTCTCCATCACCCACTTAAAACCACTGAAAAAGAGAAAGTGTCCTGACTGTTAATTTTTCATTGTGCTTCAGTTTCTGGGACCTGTGAACTCCCAGGTTACAGTTACCCTAGATTTGTGGGTATCCAGTACAGACACCACTTAACTTAAGGATTATTTTTAAATCTCAATTTACCAAAAAAAAGTGTGAGCCAAGTCAGGAAGCAACATGGACCAGGCTTTAGCAGCTCTGGAAGCACACCCATGTAGACAGGAACAGCAAGATGAGGTAAGTCCTGTACCACGCTCATCGAGTGACCGCTGTGGCATCTTGCCTTCCCTAAAAGCTGTGCTACAATGCCAAAAAGCCCAGGTTTCTTATGTGTTCTCATGCTTCATTTTGAGGAAGAAAATGCTTTCTTAGGCAATTTGAGGTATCATGACCAGACTGAGTCCCACAAGGGTTTCATAGGAAAGAGCTGTTCTTCAACAAGGGTTTGCCTCTGAAAAGAAATGCATGTGGGTTAACAGTGAGACCCTTGTGGTGGGAAGGGAAGGGAAGGGAAGGGGGATGCTGAGGCTTAGCTTTTCCACAGTGTAGCAATGATTATCCCTTGGGAGAGAGCTTGGAGCCACACTGACAGGGAAAGCCTTCACCTTCAGGTTACATCTCCTCCAGCCTCTCCCATCTGCAGAGAGACTCAGTGAGGGTTTGCCTATTCAGAGGATGGGGACAAATAACAAATGCCTCGTGTTGCGTGGAACACTCGTGGTTTTTTTATACACAGTGCTAGCAGGGCCTAATCCCATCTGCGCTGTTTTTTCAGTTCTGCAAAGTTGAACTTGGTCAGCTTGACTTCACAAGATACATAGAAAACCACCTGGTCTTGTTGGCCAGTGACCAGGAGGGAAGATAGGCTATAAATCAAAGGATCTGTCCACTGCTGGTTTCTGAAAAGGCAAGAACCAAGAAGAGCCCAGCCACAATTCATTAATTTCAGTTCCCAGCTGGACAAGAAGTGCTAAAAAAAGAATTAGGGAGAAAAACCTGGAAATGGTGCAATTTGGCTTCCTCTGTAGACTACAGACTGCTGCCTCTTTCTCCTCGGAGTACGGCAGAGTGATTTGCACGGTATCAGGCCAAAACAACAGTTCAACAGCGAGCGATTCCAAGAGACTGTTTTTGTTGGGTGGCTGCTTTTCCTTGTCTTCTTTTCAGAATGTTGATCATATAAAGTATGTAATCCTGGGAGCTGCCAAAGCATGGAGACCGTCTGTTTCTGCCACTATCGGCGCACTGTCCCTCTCCGGACACAAGTTAAGCAGCTCTGAGCTCGAGCAAAAAGTTTAACCTCCATACAAAAATCTGGAAACTATTTGTCATCCCACATCTTTCCGAGTGGCCCCTTGGCCGGGCTTTCCGTGTTTGTCTTCAGTGCTCAGCCATCCTTTTGACCTATCACCAGCTCCCCAGGAAACTGGATCATCTTCACAGTAAACTTTGGGGGTGGAAGCGTGGAGTTGTGCCAATACTGGCACCTCGGGGCTTTGACAGGGGTAGGAGAAAGCCCATTTTAAATATAATTTGCCATCTAAGTTTTCTGCCTATTTGGAGATGCAACACGGCCTGTGCTTTCCCAAACAGCAGCAAATGTAATGAAGCCGAGCAGCGGCGCTGAAGCAGACGATAGGAATTGTCCTACAGACCAGGCATGTGTTCTCCAAGAAAACAGTGGTGCCTCTCTGTGTTTGCAGGACCTACAGTGACAGGGACTGATGGCTTTTCTCTCCAATTACTATAATCACACTACGTAGGAGGCTGAGAGCTTCTGTTTTTGAGAAGCAGCACAAGCAACGAAGCACTTATCTGCTGCTGGTGGAGCAGGGTGGTCTCGCTCGGAGTTTGGAATGGAGAGGCCTGCCAGCCCTTCCTCCTCACCCAGCCGTGTGGCTGGGGGCCATCTGCCAGGTATAAAACACTTGAGGGGACCCATTTGTGTGTCCTGAGCTTTGGTTCTGTCGCTACTCAAACTCCAGCGTGCTGGGCAGGTGGGTCCGGGAACCGGCAAAGCTGTTTCTTGTTAGAAACACTTATCATGGGGCTTTTGGAAGGTTAATTGGAAAGCCAGATGTAGCCAAGTGTTCACACTGCCTAGGTCTCTCTCACTTGACCTCTGCTGTGAAACAAAAGTTGCTGGCGACCCATCCTCTCTGCAGGTCAAGGACGGTGCTCTTCACAGGTTAATCAAAATCGGAAGTGCCCACAGGGAGGGAGAGAATTGAGTCTCCAGCTCTTTTTTCATGGAAATCTCCAGTGGAGGTTCTGCAGGGATGGACCAGGAGGACTTGCCATCCTGCACAAAAGCAGAGGCTTGATGGCTGAACCACAGCGCGAAAAACATCCAGCACGTAGGGCACGAGAATGCTCTAACATTTCACACTGGCCTTTTGTAATGACCTCATCCTTGCAGGAAAAGCTTTGTCTGGCTGGCTCTTTGCACCTTGCAGGGACACTTCTGCTGGACAAGCGTGCAAAAATCCCGCCTACGCTTTCCTCAGCTCCCCAGCCAGTTAAGGGACTTTCCAGATAGCCATGACTGGGCTGCTGAAGAGTTTCCAAGTTCGTGGGTGCTTGACAAGGACCTCTGAAGAACTCTGAACAACCCATCTTTGCGAGTTCCCCAGCTACCAGCTTAGCGCTGATCCTGCTCTTCTGCAAAATCAAGGGGTTTGTCCTCTGCTAATGGAACCAAAGGCTGAGATCAGCCAGGGCAAAGGGCTCATTTTCTCCGCAAGCGGTAGCAGCCCTGTCACAAGAAGAAAATGTGCTTCTTCCTTTCAAATGCAGGAACACAGTTTCGCTGTAAGGGAAGGCTTCCTCGTTCA
Source organism: Heliornis fulica (assembly GCA_013399135.1). Lineage (NCBI taxonomy): Eukaryota > Metazoa > Chordata > Aves > Gruiformes > Heliornithidae > Heliornis > Heliornis fulica. The sequence goes on from VXBZ01002645.1 coordinate 65,839, forward strand.
TCCTGGAGTACGAGCTGTAATTTCATTATATATAGCATATAATAGCAGTATAAAACCAAGCCTGGCTCCAGATAGGAACCACATTATGCAGGGTTTTTGCTCTCTCCTGCTGATGCTGTGTCTTGCTGCCCCTCCTAAGTCTTTCCCTGTAACTTGGCCACATCCTGCATCAGTCAAAAATAGAGAGAAAAGCCACTTACGGGTGGACCGCGGGGCCCGATGATAGACATGCCCGCTTCTCCTGGAGCACCCTGCCAAGAGACAAGGGAGAAGAAGCGGTGAGTGGATGAGGAGAGGAAAATAGATTACTACCAAGACCATGGTTAAGTGAAGGTGCTTAAGATATGAAACCTTCAGGGCTTATGGGGCAGCTACTGTTCTGGCAGCCCCGAACTCTTGCCCCTCACTTTGGGAGAACAGATGTCATTTGGAGTTACTTGGGTGTGCCAGAAAACGGAAGCTCGATAACAAGGAAAACTACAAACACATAAAATACTTTCTAGCAAAACAGAGGTTCTGCCCCATTACCAGTGCAAAAAGATGGCCTGAAACCCTAGCTGTTTCCTTCCTACAGGAGGTCTGCGTCGAGCAGAAGAAAGAAGGAGGGATGTGCTGGGTTTCCAGGGAAATGGGAGCTGTGGGCAGCTGACTGGCTGCCTCCAGAAATGCCACACTTATGTGCTTCTCAAACTCAATTGGGACATGGATGAAAACAGCAAAGTCCTTGCTGGAAAACAGCTGCCCCTCCAGCTCCCAGCCACCCACAACGTACGATGGGCAGGACGCATCCCTGTCTTTGGAAAACACGGCGTAATCCTGAGAGGCAGCTCCAGAAGCTCCCAGGGCTGAGGAGCCTTGAGATGGAGCATCCCATAAACCAAACAGGCTGTGAGCAAGCAGAGTGCTCTGCAAAACAAAGCTGGGGCCTGCCAAGGACCTAAGATTCCCACGGAGGGCTTTGGGGAAGCATGGGCAATTAAGAGTAATTTTTCCCTTGTCTGTTTGTTTGTATCTATCTACTGTCCCTTCACATTGAAAGCTTTGGCCAGGGAGCAATGCAAGGACACATGGAGAAAGAAGCAGGGTGGCTTCAGGCAGAGAAATCTTGGTCTGTTAGGTAATGTTGGTTGGCTCCACTGAGCAAGCAGTAGCTTGAAAGCAAAGAAGGAGAATCTCTGTCCTACGTTTCCCTCCTTTGCTGTGTTTTTCCATCTCCTATGAATAGGAGCAAACGGGTCTGGCATGGCAGTGCCCTGCATGGATGCAAGATGGTGTACTGCAGATTTAAATCGTACCATCGCTTTTCCTGTGGAGAATGAGGTCCCACCATGTCAGAGACAGGCGGGTGCAGTGCCACATCCTTCCTTGAACCAGGGATTGGGCTAATTTGGGAGGTGGAGGGGAGCTGCAGGGGAGCAAGCAGGGCTGCCAGCAGGGAAGGAACTCAACAGTTAAACTCCATGAAGCCTTGAGAAGAGACCCACGTGTGCCCACTGGCTCTTGTGCTGTTAGTAAATTGTCATAAACAAGAAACGCTGCATCTTTGGGGCTGAGTAGCCTGGAAGGAATTTGGGAGATAAACTCAAGCTGCTGGGGAAGAGGGGGCAGCCCAGGGGGGTTAAAGCCCAAAGCTGGCTGTACTGGCCATGACTGTGACCAGGCTTGGGCTGGCACTAAAGGAAGGCAGCCGGGAACGCTCTGGGCTGTGAGGAGATGACTCACCTTCTCTCCAGGTTGCCCTTTTAATCCCTGGGTCAGTGACACCCGTCGAAGCCACATGCAAGAGGGTGCAGAGGAAAGAAAGAGAGACACAAACACAGGCATCAGTGGCAGGGGCACGCTCTCCCACCCCAAAACCCTGGCTATGGGGCTGGGATGAGCAGAGTGGTCTCAACTCCTGCCCCAGCCTTCTTCCCCATCCTCACCCTGGGATACTCGAGCAAAGAGCAGCTCCAAAACAGCGCTCAGCCAGGCAGGGGATGTCTCCCCTTGTTCAGGGCAGGGTTATTTAGAAAGGGCAGCTGCCGGTGGCAGGCAGGGGTGCGTGTTAGCTAGCCCACAGTTAGCAAGCCCAGCCAGCACATGAGGTGGCAGAAAGAGGCACCTTGAACCAGAGGGGGATGCTCAACCAGAGGAGGGACTGAACAATATGGCAGAGGGGCTGGAAACACACCCCCTCTGCATGTAGGCAGCTTACAGGGCTGTCCACCCTGCTGGGACCAGAAGAACCTCTCAGGTGCGGGGTTCAGGGAGGGTGGCTTTTTGTCAGGACACCCATCAAGGATCTAGCTGAATGCCTCTCCCAAATCTCGAGGGTTGGGAAGATAGAAACAACAAGACAAGACAAGGTTTTGACTTACCGGCCTCCCAGGGATTCCCATCGCACCTTTGTCTCCCTGGCAAATAAGGGAAAATCAGAGGTAATTGGAAACTGGCCAAAAGCCAGGTTACGAAGCAGCACAAATGAACTATGCCATGGATGCAGGTTTGCACCGCTGGCACAAGTCTCCAGAGATATTGAGAAAGTGAGAGAACAAGTTACAGAGAGAGGAACATGTGTTTGCATGTGCCCAGACCTGTCTCTAAGAACATCCATAAAGCCACCACTTTGCTTGTGCATATGACAGACCGGCACACGACACAACAGAAGTGACACAACAGAAATAACACGTGGCAAGTTTGGAAGCAAAAGAAGGGCAGGAGTTTTCAGCCTAACAAAATATAATCCCAATTTCCAACACTCCATAAAATCCAGGTCCTGGAAACTGGCTTCCTGTAGTAGCCAACTGTCATATTTTTCCTCTTTCTTTACCAAAGTCATCTGGGTGTTAGCGATTTATTTATAGAATTATCACTTTAAAACAGGATTCTCTTCGACTTGAAAATATGGTCCTGTCCAGAAGCAAGAGAAAAAATGTGGGAAAACAAGCTGACACAGGAAAAAGCATGTCTGGAAGAAGACATATGACCAGCTGTGTTCAGTGTCCTCTACCCCTTTGAGATACTTCCCAGCGCATTGTCGGGGCGTGAACAATCTGAACAGCAGCTTGGGGAATGGCTTTGGGTCAGGCGACACTGAGCAGAGTCTCTGGTAAACACGGGAACACAAGACTGACAAGGCTGGTGGCAATTTTCTACAGCCACCCACCTACAGAGCAGTTTTCTGCCTCTTACAGTTAAAATTAATTGTGTGGTTTCATAAATAAATAAAGCTTATCTATGTAATCACCTCTCCCTGCATTCCTGATCACCAAAACTGAAGGCTCTGCAGATTTGGAAGATAGTAGCTAATTGCTGGAAGGACGTGATTACATCTTCAGTGGCCATGTAGTTTTTGCTCTCTATGTGACAAAAATGACACGATAATAATCTCTCAGTTCTGTTTCCAGCAACGTTTGGGGTTTCCATATGCAAACCAGAGTGTCCCTGCCAGCGACTACCTGCATGTGTAGACACAAACTGGTCTTCTGGTGTTTGCAGCTGGAGTTGGTGCCACCTCTGTGTGCCTTCCATCACGTTCAATCCCAACTTGTGTTAACATAGTTGGAAATCTCTGGGAGGGGAACACACTTAACAATATTTGTTTGCCAGGTGTATCCAGAGGCTATTATGGCTGTGCATCCCAAACTCAGACATTAGTGCCTGGCATCAAACTGTTACCTGGTGGAAGTTTAGTCCCTTTCCTCTGCAGAGGTATTGGAGACAGTACTTTCCACCTACCACAATGTTTTGACAAATTGAAAAGCAATATATGCTCTGCAAAAGCATCCCTTGCAGATGAAATGCTAAAGGGATGCTTGATTTTAAAATTTGTAGGTGATATATTGTGGGGAAACTGCCTTCTTCTAGGGTTTTAGGCAGGTTCTCTGTCCTACTAATGTTTGCCTATGCCTGCGTGCCGGCAGCTAGCAAAACTCCCAGTGTCAGCATCTTGCCTTGGGATTACTTTGTGGCTGCTGGAGAGCATACTACTGAGCTACCCTGTGCTTTTAGTCCCTTAAATGCTGTTTTCCTCCAGAGCTGAGCTCAGGCTGATCTCCCTCATGGTTTGAGGTAAAAGATGGTTTTGTTTCTCCCAGTTCTGCTGTGACTGGTGCCCGAGCAGGAAAAGCTCGAGGTCGGGGCTGAGCCGCATCAGGTCTCCAGCGAGCACCTGGTGTCAGAGTGGTACGTGACAGCACCGTGTTTGTTAAGTGACTGCGCAGCACTACAGCACCCCAAGCAATAACAACGAAGGAGGAGCTCCCGATAGGACAGCAAATAAATGCCAGATGTTTATAAGGAAAGGTTGCCTGTGATAGGGAGCCAGGAAAGAGCACTCAGTGGTGGATGATACCACGTATGTTGGCTACGAAGTCATGCAAAGCTGCCTGCAGCTCTCACAGTGGAGCTGGACGAGCATGAAAGGCAACACGCAGCCTTCTGTTCTGAGTCAGGGGCAAAGCCAGCAGCACAGTTTGTGTTTTGTTCATTTGGGAGCTGCCTGCTACGGCTGTTGCAGGTTTATGTTGTTATGGACTTCTGCATGTGTCTCAGAGGGACTCGGACCTTTAAATCCTTCTGCGATTAGCAAGGCCCATCAGCAAGAATACTGCTCACCACTCCCCAAGCTGATGAAGGCATCTGCAAAAGAGGTGCATTTCCCACACACAGGAGGGTTCACAGGGGTGATGTTACCCTTAAGTTTGGTCCTACAAAGCTCCTGTGTGTCCCTTCTCTGCTATGAGCCATGTCCTGTTTGCAACACGCTATTCCACCTCAGGTTTGCTCTGCGAGATCACTACCTTCTACCAGCCCATGAACCCAGAGTCTTACTGATGAAAGTACTGCCAGACAGACAACTTGAAGACATGGAAGGAAAGAAAGAATGAAGTATTTACCGGGAGCCCTGGTCTTCCTGTAAGGCCCTGAAACAAGATACACAGAAATGGCAAAAGTTAGCTTCAAACTCTGAAGAGAGGGCTCGATAAAGAGCTGAAATCACATGTAAGGGTTTAGGAAACAGAATGGTTAAACAACTCTCCACAGCTCCTTGACCATCGGCTCTGATTGCTTTGGTTTCCTAATCTCCTGTTTGTGAAGTTCTCTCTCCTTTCGGCACAGCTCTACCCACAGCTCTCCACACAGGCTCTGAAGGTATCTGCAAGTCCATGGAGAACAAGCTAATTACAGGGCTCTGACTTTCTTCCTTAGCTTCCATCTGCTAAATATTATTTTTTCATGTATGGAATTGCTGCAGTTGCCACAGAAATGTTGCATGTTCAGAAATAAGGGAGAAAATGTCCGTGAGAGGATCTTTTCCTTCGGATGTGGTCCAGACGGTGAAAGAGTCCGGGAACCTCAGGACTATTGCACGATTTCATCATTTCCTTCCTTCCTTCGCCTCTTTCGGTCCCAATCTCACCAAATGTCTCACATGACTCCAGGATGCCTTAGTCTTCACCAAAACCTCAACAGACTTCAAGAATGGCAATAGGAGCACCAGTTGGGCAAGAGGAGAACATGAAGATCCACTTTTGCTGCTGAGGTGCTGCTCATCCGCTTCCCTGGCTTTTCTCCTGGTTGTCCTAGACTACAAGCAGGAAGGACTCGGTGCGTTTGTGATGAGCATTTCTACCCATCCCCACACTCAAGTTGACACCAGCACCAGGGACTAAGCCCTGCAGCCCGGCACATTGTGCTTTGCAAACTGGGAAAGACACCCAGGAGAGAGATGCAGGGTCATCAGCGGTTTGGGGATGCTATCCAGAACGATGTGTATGGATAGCCAGGCAGGAGCCCAGGTCTGCTGCTCATAAACTTGAGTTTCCATACGGTTTTAATCACAAGAAATAGAAGGGGGAGGGGGCATGTGGGAAATATTTCCTATGGTGACATGGAAGACTCTACTTGACTCTGTGGCGGTGAACTTTTGCTCATGGTGACTGAGCCAGCCTCGCTCACCAGCCGACCAGAAACCCCAGAGGATCTGAATGAGACGAGGGTGCTGCTAGCCCAAGACAAATTCCACCCTGGCTAACGACACTTGGTCTGCCCAACTTCCTCTTGTTATTTCCATTGGCCGTAGCATTCCTCGCGGCCTGTCCTGAAAGTCTGCGTGTGGAGACAGGTTCAGGGGTCACAATAAGCTGGGATACAGTAGCATGTATTGTCAGCACTTCTCTGGTGGTCCCACGTGTTTCTGCCAGACTTCGATCTTTCGTTACAATATTAAGTTTCTAACCTTTATTGCTGCGGAGAAAGCCTGGAGCGTGCGTCCTCCTCGCCCTGCAAAGGCGCAGACTGCTCTCTAGGAGACGTCTGCATCACTCTTTGGATTTCTCTCCAGTTTCTTACAGCAGTAATAGAAGTGCCAACACCTCTACTGCTTTTGTGCTCCATCCCCTTCAGCGCCGACATACGCCTGCTCGGGTGGAATGGTGGGGACAGCTCTGGACGGACTCCACTCGCAGCCCCCTCCAGAGCGGCGCTTTCCTCCCAGTAACCCAAAGCTAACCTGAAATACATCCACTTCAGCGGCCAGTCCTGAATGCCCCTGGGATAAGCTATCACCAAAGGTTTGCGTGAATCAGAACTTCCAGCTGTAAAATGCTTTCAGACCTTTTGGCCTGGAAGGTGCAACTTTTTGGAAGATTGTTGTCATTATGCCGAGCTGCGCTCGTATATCTGTGGGAGTTCAGTCTATAGCATTTCGACTTGATGAAAGGGGAAAATAGGTTGTGCAGCAACTCCTTCTCAGAACGTCATCTGCAAACTGTTTAAGACATTTTTTGCATGAACAGACAAAAGATGACTACCGTATGCTTAACTTCTCATGTTCCTTTAGAGAAACACAGTATAGTTACCCTATTGTATGGGAAGAGAAACCATTTCCTCTGGAAGGGCCCTGCTAGAGACAATAGAGGGTTTCTTTGTAATCCTGAGAGATGTCGATACACGGCCTCAGTCCTCGCATTGCTGCTCCTGGTTCAGCGTGGGTCTCTTAATAGCTGTAAGAAAACTTCTGCAATAACCTAGCTATTTTCCCAAAGCCTAAATCGTCTGTGCTGAGGTTTTGCATTAGCTAACATTTGAAAAGGAAGCTGTCAACACAATTTTTACCCTGAAATTGATAGTTGTGCAGCTACGCTTGAAGACCCAACGGTCAGTAAACCCGGGTGAGTAGCAGAGACCAAGTCCCCGCAGCTCAGCTCCTGCCGCGTGTTTGCGGTCGTATTTTTCCTTTGGGTTTTTGTTTTTGCAAACACATCTCGCCCTGCACGTGGCATCCACCGCGTGAGGCGTACACAGCCGATTCCCCCAGGGTACATGGGACCGACTGGTAACACACCAGTATCTGTCTGCCATGTCCCCATCCCTGAGGTCCCCCTCCATGTCACCCTCTGAAGCTGCAATGCAGCAGAACATCCCCACCCCAATCCGGGGCCTGAACGCCCGCAGTACTTGCTGTTCGGGAGATCCCAGGGTGCCAGGAGTGCAAAAGCGGCTGCTGCACCAGACAACACAGACAGGAGACCTTGCTAGTTCACACCCCGCAAACTCTGTGCCAACAGCTTCTAAAACCACACAGACTTGGTACTTACAGGTGGGCCTGAAAGAGAAAGAAAAAAACCAAAAAACATAATTAATTTTTTTAGTGCAACTAATTCTAACAAGATCAGTTAGAAAAACACACCTTACCATCTTTTGGAGTTGATTACGATGCTGATCCCATTTGCTGATGCATTTTCATCAACTCCCTGCTTGTTAATTAAGGTATCCTGCAGCACCGCTTACAGTGACCATGAGTACAGAGCTGCCTCTGGAAACCTCGCATTGGGACGGCCATGTAAGTCAGGCTTTCAACACCATTCCGCTCACTTTTGGTCCTCTGGCACACGGGAGTCTCCTCCCTGAGCATGACACCACTGAGCATGGGGGACTCATTACTTGCAAAACTGCCCTTTGCGTCCTGCCCACCCCTCGGGGCTGAGAAAGTTCCAAGTGTGGAGGTCAGAGCCCCTTTGCTGCTAGAACACCTGCTCATTCGCCATCAGTTTCGGCAATCTGGCAAAGGTATGGAAAGGTTAACGAGAAAACTACAGCTATTAAGCACATCAGGTACCTTTTCCCTTCAGTATAAGCTATTTTTTCCCTTTGTTTCTGCCTCTGATCCCATAGGAGCCAATCTGCCCCCTTGGAAGAATCCCTGCAAATCCTCTGGGTTTCTTTTATTTTAGAAAACCTTCTGGAAGCTGCCAGTGAACAGCACTGCATCTTCTGCATATCAAACCACTGTACAGTATGCATCAGGGCTCAAACAGCACATTTCTTTCATCAGTTCCCAGAAAATTCCTCAAAATCCTGACAGATATTGTGTGTGTGTGGAAAGAAACCCCTGGACTCACTATTTTGTGGTTTCCTCTCTGTGGGAGAAGCAAGACACACCATACAACTGTCAGGGGTTTCTACATTTTCCATACTTTATAGACACACTGGATTGTTTTTTTCCCTTTTCTCCTTTAGGTAAAGTGCCAAGAAGTAAGACTAAGCAGTATAACAGGCAAGCTGACAGATAACAGGCAGCAACCTCTTCTTCGCACGGGAGGCAGATGTTATGGCGAGCACCTGCAGAATACGTCGTCATCCTGAAAATGCCCCTGGCTAAAAGTCCATAAAAGAAACTGTAGACTTTGGATGAACAAACTTTTTCAGTGCTGGAAATCTCTCACTTAGCATGTTTTCTTCATATCAAGGACTATGGCAAATGGTTTGGCGATCAAGCTTTGGTGACCTAAAACTGCACTGTCAAATGTTACTGTTAGACTTTTGCTCAGCTTTCATCATGGATGATCAAAAAGGTTCCCTCTGAAGGATACCTTTTGGTTAAAATAAAAACAAAACAAAAAAGGAAGTTTAGCACCTTAACTGCTACCAACAGACCGAGCTAAGGTCAACATTCAAGCCAAAAGGCTTAGCAGCTCAAAGCCACCTCACCCAAATTCAGGACAGGAGCTCAGGAGAGACCTGGATTTGGTTGGTCTGGCGATCGCCCATCACCAGTGTTGGTGCAGAGGTCACTTTCCTACTTGGTGTGCCAAACCTAAACAATAAAAGGTTTCATAGAACCGTTTGGGTTTGAAGAGATCTTTAAGATCATCGAGTCCAACCACAGCCTGGCCCTGCCTAATCCACCTCTAGACCATGTCCTTCATCACCTCATCTATTCACCTTTTCAATCCCTTCAGGGATGGGGACTCCACCACTGCCCTGGGCATCCTGTTCCAATGCCTGACAACCCTTTCAGTAAAGAAGTTTTTCTGATCAGAGAGTTCATTTTGGAGGGCAAGGTCAGACTCAGATCCAGGAATCCTAATTTGTGCCAGACTGGACGGGGGAAAAGAAAAAAAAAAAACAAAAGAGAGAGAAAGAAATTTCTGAGTCTGGCTTGAATGACAATAAAGTTCTGTGAGAGAATCTTTATGGAGAGATTTAGTTTCAGAGCGAGTGCCCCGTCACAAGGTCAATGCTTACCACTTGCCAGTACATGGACTTTATTTCCATTACCAACACCACAGAGCCTTAACAACCCGCCTACCCGTCTGTGCAGGCTCAGGACACTCGTGGGTTACGTGAGCCGAACCGCTTAACTAACGCTGAAAGAAAAATCTGAAGGAGAGCAAGCCCAGAGCCGCCCCTGCCCTGCCAGGGAGCAGCACAGCCTGTAACAGCATTGCAGCACCACTGAGGAGAAACATACGCTTTTGTTTGCTCCAGAAGCTGCATCCACAGAGCAGAGTAAATCAGGGATGCTGGCAGCACTGAGCCCACCAGGCCACACGCACCCCACGCAGATCAAAGGCAGGACGCGTATTGGAGGCCCATCTTTTGTTATATGCCCTCCATAAAATTAATGGCTGCGTGAAGGGCGGGCTGCGCAGTCCTGTGTAAACACACACCAGCAGCAAGCTGCAGGGACACGGTCTTGGCTGCAATAAGTCAATGGGTAGAGACCATCCAGGGACCAGGCTTCAAATGCCGAGACCATCCGTGGGACCGAGGAGAAAGCAAAGCCCTGGGATAGAGTCGCTTCTGAAAGCGACATCGTCTTGCACGGGCTAGTGGAGGGAAGATGTCCCGAGGACAGTGGGGAAGGAGGAGGTGCAGCCGGATAAGCTGTTACAAAGCACCGGGGATTTTACAGGGTGAAATAATGCTTCAGCAAAGTGGATTTGTCATGTTCTGTCACGGTGATTAACGAGAAGGCCAAGCAGAGCTTCCAAAGAGGCTCAGACTTTAATATAACAAGAAGTAATTTAACGCACATTAGAGGAAAGAGTGAGCAAAGGAGGGAAGGGATCCTCACGCCTCCATTCTCAACCATTCTAACCACAGCGTCCAGGCTGAGCCAGCCTCTCCCCGGCAACACCGGCCACGCTGTGTGCAGTGTGCCGGGCTTGTCCATGGCCAGGGGTTCAGCAAACCTGCCCTGGACTGCTCAGAGATGCTGGCAACCTAATAAGCCAAGGCAGCAAACCTGTGAGTTCACCAGGTTGCATGGAACCCTTCATGGGATCAATGCAAACTGCAGAGGAGGCATTGCAACACCACTGGTGGGTTGGGTGAACTCCAAAGAGCAACCAAGAACCAACCACCTTCAACAGCCTCAAGTGCAAATCACACCCACAGGGGTTCCTCCTCTCCCACATTTACAGCAGGCTCTTTTAGGGTAAAATGGAGGTAGTGGTGCTTAGGTGGTGACTAAACAGTCAGAAGAGAAGGGATGATGAGTCAATAAAGCAGGGACCAAAGCTACTGCGAACACTTCTAAACCCATTTCATTGCTAACCCCAGCCAGCAGACAGACCCAGAGCTCCCAGATCACCAAATTCCTCAGCCTTGCATAGACAGGGGAGCCCTCCTTTGTAATTAGCACCTCCAGATCCTGTGTGTTTTGAACCTGACCTTGCCAGGACCGGAGCAGAGCTGGTTTGCGGGCTGCAGCACGCCTGTCCGCCCACAACAGGCAGCTCAGGAAGCATCTCTCCATGCCGGCGTCTCACTGCAAGGCACCGGAGGGCTGTAAGCGACTGCGAGCGCTGTTTATCCAGCTGCGGGGCTTGTCAAGCAGCGGGGGGACGGAGGAGGGGATGGAGCAAACGTGTCAGGAGTGGACGAGTGGGAGGAAGCAGTGGCCTCCTGCAAAGAGGAGACCTCCAGAGCACCTTTGAAAATGAACATTGAGAAAACAAAGAATTCTTGTGGGGGTACCCGGGGTCCCTCCAAACATATGGCCTCTGGAAATTAGCACCATCTGCACTGTCCCTTCCTAGCTGCTCTGGCTTTTATGCAGATAGAAGCTTTCCTTAAAGAATCTCTGCCTTTTCTGTAGCCCAAGTGAGCAGCCATGGTCTGCAGAGGCCACCTTACTGCACATATAGAAGGGGCAAACCTGTGACTTGCAGCAGGGCCATGCCACAGAGCTCTCTGCTCACTTATCCCTTCCCGTTCAACCAGTGACTGTCCAAAAGAGAGTTGCAATGACCCCTTTTCCCTCACCCACACAGAGAGATAAAGAGCCACCATCCACTCTGTAGCCTCAGATTCAGAAAAAAAGAGATGCTATGATGTCATATTTATCCTAATCTGGAATGTCCCATGTCCCAGAATATTAGACCTTAAAAGATGGGCAGTGTTACAGCAGGTCAGTGTGGTGTGAGACCTTCTGCTGATGGCAGAGATACCCTTCTTCAGACAGCAATGCTCTCCGGGCTGATAGGATCATCACAATGATCCCATCCATTTAAGGGGAATTTCCTGATGTCTGGAAAAGTGTCTGTTCTTAAAAGGCTCTCAAATGCTAATGCTTAGCTTTCCCCCTCCTCCCTCTTGGATTCAGGCAGTCCAGTGTCCACAACGTGGGTGTCTTCCAGCCTGCTCCAGAAGTTCACATATAAGGGATATTTTTTTTCCTGCTCTATAGCATACATGAGACAGGGAGGAAAGAGAAGGCACATAATGACATTATCGTTGCTTCCTTGGGTCATCCTCACTATACACTCCAGCAGAAGGGGAGATGTAAACATGTAATCCATCCCTGTGAGGAAATCCAGCCATTTCACAGACCCAGAAGGCAGCCTTAGCAAGTTAGAGAGATACAGTTACTTCCTGACATTCAGGACTATGTTAATTGATAACAAAATAGCTGTGGCCAGGCAATTAGTTATGAAATGCTGATTAAAATGTCAACAGCCCGAGCACGACCTTACCCAGGGTGGCAGGGAACCCCCTGTGTGTGGCCTTGGTTCAGTGCAGCGTGACCCCGTTCTGGTGCAGGCAGACCCCAGTTGGGAGCACGGAGCCCAGATGGTGGGTTTGGTCCTTTTTAAAGGCTGGTTGTGCTTTTCACACAACAGATCCAGGGTGCTCAGAGCTTTTCAGAGACATCTTCCCTACCTCCATCAGGGAACAGATGATATGAGGGGAGGGAGAGGGGACATTCATTCAGAGACAAAAAGGCAAAAATCCCATGTGCTTTGCCATAGTTCAGTATTATTAGCTGCAGGGGAAATTAAAGACAACAGAAGTCTTCAACACAATAAGAAAATTTTAAAACAACAGTGACTATCCAGTACTTCAGGTGTTGTCAGGAGTAGCAGACAGTCTAAGGCATATGACTACCTCTGGAGAGCACAAACCCCATGGAAAAGCCAGATCTGTCTGTCCCCAAAACATCTCCCTCTTGGCTATGCCATTGCAGGGCATCAAGAGGTTCTTCAAAGGATTGCAGAAATGTTGGACAGCAAAGAGACCATCAGGATTTCACTGCCAAAAAATGCAACCAACGCTAAGCTGAGGCACCGGGTTATGCCAGTCACTCAAGCTCCCCTCTGAAATCAAAGCCATGACATCACTGAGACTGGGCAGTTAATATCAGCAGCTGTTGAGGATAAAAGTCACTGCTCAGGCACTCTGAGCATCCCAGCACACCACCACCGCCCCTGCCAATGAGGAGGCCTCAAGTGCAGCACGAAGAGAAGTCCATGGGAAGTCATGCCCAAAGCAAACAATGAGGTGGAGTCTTTTGGTAAAATTAACACAAGCAGCAGTCTAAAAAACAACGGAGAGGATCTGGTGGCAGATTAAGCCACAGACTCCAACTGCATCTCTAAGCACCCACTTGTTTCAAGAAACATCTATAAGGAGGGCAGGAGCCACCCAGCCTCCAGAACCAGAAGAATCTGATGAGGAAAATCTGGGCCCTTGGCATAACCACAGGCAAGGCCATGAGACAGATTAAAGTGCCTCAAGGGAAGGGTCCAACAACAGACAAACAGAAACATTCTGACAAACATTTAGGAGAGCCCCTTGTGAAAACAAAGGGCAGGAGAGGGCCGAGAGCAGATGGCCCACACGGTGTGGCTGCACCCAGGACAAGCACAGTACCTCTGGCACTGCCAGGGCAGAGACGGTGGGATGGCCGACGCAGGGCAGAACAATGCTTGTTTTGGGCAGGCATCCATGGGTCAGCAAGCTCTTTCCAAACAGCAAACAATCGCGTTTATTCCTGCCATGCTGAAGCACTTAGCGCCGCAGAGAGCAGAGAAAACTGCTGGGAAGGGCCCCTGGGGTCAGCTCACCCAGTGGGTTTTCACGCTTTGGATCTGGGGGCCCCTGGGGGGGTTTTCCAGTAGCGGTCTGGACCCCTGAATGGTAAATTGAGACCGTACGGTGGCCGGCTCGTTCGGCTCCCCCACCTTCTGCCAAAGAGCCAGTGTGCCCCCAGGCTCGTGCAAACCGCCAGCCGAAAACCGCTGCTCTTAACTATCCCCTTTCTCTTGCCTTCTACCTCCCCTGAGCATACCAAACCGAGATTAAAGGATTCCTGGGAAATGAGAGGAACACAAGATCGAGGAAGGAACATCTTCAAAGCAACCAAAGGGGGAAAAAAATGTTCCACCTAACCCATTTGGGCAAATATTTCTCTAACCTGCTGTTGTCCTCTGGGGATGGAGACATCACACTCTTCTCTAGTGATCCAGGCCAGGCTATACCCATGCCATGACTCACAAGGCCGTATTTATTATCTTCCTTAGACACTACCCAAAATTTCCCATGTTATTGTTTAAGTCTGACCTTTCTGATGCACAGCACACTTGAAGAACAGCCTTTTATCCTTCCTTTCTTTTTCTTTTTTTCTCTTTGCGGTCACCTTTTGTATGTTTGAAGTCTGCTGTCCTGTTCCTTGCAGTCTTCTCTTGTCTTTAGACTAAACAAAACCTAATTCTCCCAGTGTCTCCACAAAGGCTGCGTTTTCTGGGCCTCTGGGCATGCTCATTGTTCCTCCACAGAAGCCCATTTGGCTCCTGATGTGTAGCTCTCAAGTAGCAACCTGCTCTCCAGCTTGTCCAACTAGTCAATGGCAGACAACTTGGTGAAGGGAGAAGAAGTGGTGTCTATTTACCTTTCCACAGGGTCTTAATCACAGAGGGACACTGAGTTCTTCCCTGTCACCACCTCTGCCTTGCCCTAATCTTCTGAACTGTCACTTGTCCCCCATGAGCCCTCAAAGGCTGAGTTTTCTTGCAGTATTTCTCTAAAAGGCTGGTGTCCTTGCTCTCTGGTACGACCTGCTCTCATGCTCTGCTGAGGGGAAAGGTCCCCTCCTCAATCACCATCAACACCTTCAGCATTTTTTGGTGCCTTTCACCCTAGGCTTTCAGATTTTCATCTTGCATACCCATTCATTTTAAACCCTTCCAGCTTTATTTTCCTTCTGTTTTGAATTCTGTCTCACCAAGGAGTTCATCATTTTCTTCATCTGATCCCTTCCTATAATTTATTTGCACTGACACAGCTTTAACTCATGCCTTTAACAGTTTTTATACCTACTGCCAAAGCTCCTCAACTTCTTCCCCAGCTCTTACTCTCCAGGAGCACTACCCCACTAATTCTCCAGAACCTTCTGTGTTTCCAAAGTTAACCTCACAAACCTGGACATTTCCACAGGCACTGTGCAACTCGTACACGTGCCAATGCATCAAGCTACCACTCCAACAAAAGCCTACTCTTGGCAGAATGCAAGTTTGATAGTCTCTCTGCAGCTTCAACCCAGCTATATCCTCTAATACATCTTATCTCACTCCAGGAATATGGAAGGTGGTGTCCAAAAGTTCTGGAGATCCAAATCCGTTTGAAAACTGCAGCTGGTTACGCAGGAGAAGTCTTGATATTCCTCCTTCTAAGGAGCTGACCGCTTCTTCAGCACTTGGCCAGGCCCTGCACAAACCCTGTTCCTCAGAGAGCTGCAGAATTAAGAAGGAACCACAGGGAAAAACTGGCCAAAACAAATCATGGCTGGATAAAGCAAAAAACAAAATCCATGGCACATTTACTTCCTGCTGTAAGTTACAATCTCCCACATAACGTGGCTGTCTGGGAAAAGTAGAGAGTTGGAACTTACTACAGTTGACAATTATTTAAATAAATTCTCCAATTATATGCTTAAAATATGAAAGACGCTTTTTATTCACTTGCCAAATTGCATAGATTCATTTTCTTCCTAAACAGTTTGTGCAATTAGCAGCTGATTTTAATACCTAGTGCTCTGTTACTTCCCCTCCAATTCTTGTTATTCTTCCCTCTTTTCCATCTGCTAACTCTTTTCTTCTTCCTTCCTCCTTCCAAAATACTTTGCAACTCTTATAACAGTAAATTCTGTCACCTACCCAGAGAGGAACAAAAGGCCATTGTGTTCAATTTATCTTTTAATAGACTCCTTCCTCAAATACCTCACGGACTGCCAGTACTGTCTTGCAGACCCTGTCTCACACCCTTTTGAGTTATGAAAATGTTTGGGAGGGTCTTTCCTTTAACTGAGACATTTTTCCACCCCAGATGATTGATAGCTCCCAGTTACCACTAATTACCCTATCAGCAGTTGGACATAAGCCTAGCCACAGCGCTCTTCCTCCAGAGGCCGGCAATGCATCCCTGTCGCTCGTTAGCTTCTTCTTCAAGGATGGAACAAACTTGACTAATTAGAGTCACCATAAATTCTTCCTTCGGGCTCTTCCCTGATGCACTGCCTTGTTTCCAAAGAAAGCCTGTGGAGGAGAGCAAGGCTGATGCTCATCCTTCCAAAAGGCAAAACGCGATGGGGTTTCTGAGCCCAAGCAGGTTTGCTCAGCATGTTTTATTGCACAGGAAGACGAGAGCGATCACTCATCCAACCAAATCTAGCTGATACTTTCGTAGCACATCCTGACCTCAGAGGGGTTTGCTTAGCTTGGCTACCCCCACGCAGGTCTCTGCCCAGCAGGAGTGAGGCAGGGGCAGCACGCGCATTTGGAGACAACCCGATAAAAGGATTCATGGCTTTCCTTACCTAGGACGGGCTGAGTGTGCACATCCCTTCCTTGTCGACTCTGGTGCCTGAACCAGATGCTTTGCACTAGAGAGAGTCATTGGACTGGAAAGGAGAAAAATAACCCCAAAAAACTGCTGTCGCCATGTTGAGCAGAGACTGGAAAGCACCTGTATTCTCTCATCTTCTCACTGGGGCAAATTGGAATCAATGAGTAAGTTTGCTAAACTCTGTTGGGATGTCCACCTTGTTTGAGACAAAGATTTTTCTTATTTAGTTAGAGTAATTATATTTTAAGATATCAAGAATTCCTGTGATAATCCAAGAAGAGAAGAAAATTAAATGAAAATGGAAAAAGAGATATTTTACCCTGCCCCTACAGCAGAGAAAAATAACTTAGAGGAAACCCAACTGAGTTTAGAAACTATTTATTCCAAAGTTCTTCCTTCCAGCTAAAAGAAAAGCTAAGAAAAGGCCCTGATGGCACGAGGGGGAAAAGGCACTACATTTAGAGAGAAACTTCTCCAAAGTACATGGAGTGGGTGGTGAACACATGCTGCAGGGACACATGCCTGGCAAAAAAATTGTTGAGACTACTCCACCACTGCTAACGAGCCCCAAGTCTTACCAAATCAGCAAGCCCTCACTGTCCAAGTTAAAATAAAAGCAAAGAAGAGGAATGAGGACCAAGGTCTGCAGCAGTTTGCTGCATGGGAAAGGCACATGGAGAAACCCACGTGGAGGAGGTAGCAGTGGCTGAGCACACACCAAACCACAGGGCCAGGGACAGCAAACACCCTGCACAGCCCCCAATCCAAGAGTCATGTGTTTTTAACTTCCCTTCCTAAAGGACTGGAGAGACACTTCCCACCACTGTCCCAGTAAACTCCATCCCCCTGCCCATTAAGCTTCATGCAATAGCAGAGCATAGGGATCTATCCAGGACGGCTTGGAAATTCTCGCCCAAAATATTGGTAGAGAAATATTCACAACTACACCCTGTAAGGCCTCTTTCCTACTGTTTCCCCAGGGAAAAAAAAAAAAAAAGAAAACAACAAACCAAAACAAAGCAAACCCCAAAACAAAGCACCACCACTGCCAAACCAGATGCTTCTGCTATAAACCAATACCTGTAAGCAACAGATCACTGCACACATAAACCAGAGCTACACTAAGAAACATGAAGAAGAAAGGAAAAGAAAGGAAAGGAAAGGAAAGGAAAGGAAAGGAAAGGAAAGGAAAGGAAAGGAAAGGAAAATAAAAGAAAAGAAAAGAAAAGAAAGAAAAGAAAAGAAAAGAAAAGAAAAAAAAAGAAAAGAAAAGAAAAGAAAAGAAAAGAAAAGAAAAGAAAAGAAAAGAAAAGAAAAGAGAAAAACTACTTTCCCCCCTCTACTTTTTTTCTGGTTTTACACCCACATTAAATCCTCTTGTGCAGGGGATGCCAACCAGCCTCTCAACACCAGAGTTTCTCCCTATGTTTCATAGATCAGGGCTCCCTGAAGAGCAGAGGGACAAGAGGCAGTTCCCTTGCTGTGGCCAGGGCTGTGCCGCAGACCCATGAGCTCTGTGGGGTGCTTTTGGGAATTTGACCCCTCTTTCATTTGTGTTGCACTTTTATAGAATAGGGTTTAAGGGTTAGTTAATCTGTTGGCAATAGCTGCTGGATTTTGGGAGTCCTAACTACTCCCTTTTTGCTGCCAAAATCCTTCCAATAAGGAATTAATATTTAAAAACTTAATTAAACAAGGGGAAAAATAAATCCCAGGCCAAAACCACAACTCCCATCAGCTTCCATTGCCTCCACCAACATCTCCTCCTTTGGATTGCAGCAACTGATAATAGAAGAGGAAGATGACAAGTAAAGAGCAGCCACTGGGATCTGGCCACATCCCAGTACCAGGTTTGGACTCCAGTAGACCCCTTCCCCAAAGGCAAAGCACTGCCTGAGGTCCCACCATCTTCTACCTGTTGCTGGTTGAGATGCATGGCAAGGGAAGCTTGGTCTGGATGGGATCACTTGGGTGGTCCCCAGCGCAGTGCACACGCTGCCTGGAGCAATATCAAATCATAATAAACAAGTCCCTCACACAAAGCCCTGTCAGTGCCAATTCCAGTTCAACTGATACAATCTTCATCTTCCCTTTGAAAGAAAAGAAAAAAGAAAAAAAAAAAAAAGAAAAAGAAAAAAGAAAAAGCCAGACATCCTAAGGGAGAGGGGTGAGGCAAGCAATGGATTGATACTGCCTGTGTGCATCTCAGCCCCCCAGCGTGAGGAAAATGTGCTGTTAATCAGCTGTCCCCTAGGGAATATGCTGATTTAATTACCTCCTGCTTGCATAGTCCGGCCGGGATGCTGCTCGCCCGAGACATTGCATGAGGAAGAGACAGACACCAAGCCTCAGCAGCTGGGCTGGAATGGGATGGATGGGTGAGCAGAGCAGGAACAGCGCTAGTCCTGTTTTGGAGAGTGAGGAGGTGGATTGGTCTGGGGGGACTGTGCAAACAGGCTGCCTCCCAAAACAATACATGGGAGAGATACAGACCATCAAAGGGCACATAACACACACACACACACACACATACACACACACACACACATACACACACACAAGCCACAGGCACTGCAGAAGGGATGCATGGAGAGTCACCTTTCTCCTCTGAAACACAACTGTATTTT
>VXBZ01002645.1:85736-127795 GCA_013399135.1 Heliornis fulica
CTTTTGGAGAGTGAGGATGTGGATTGGTGGGGGGGGACTGTGCAAACAGGCTGCCTCCCAAAACAATACATGGGAGAGATACAGACCATCAAAGGGCACATAACACACACACACACACACATACACACACACAAGCCACAGGCACTGCAGAAGGGATGCATGGAGTCACCTTTCTCCTCTGAAACACAACTGTATTTTGGGGGAAATACAGCAAAGACACACAGTGGGCAACGAGGGGATTTCCAGATAGGAAAGAGGAGAAATGGGCAGATGAAATGAAGGGGAGATGCCCAGTTAGCAGCCATCATGCCGCAGCCCCCTCCCCTGGCTGCACAGCACAGACCCTGCAGGTGAGCACATCGCTCAAACCCTCCAATTGTCATGCCAGTGGCATTCTGCCATGAGAATCAGGGATGCACCAGAGCATCAGGGATGCACCAGAGCATCACTCCAATGCAAGCAAATATTTTCCAGGGTTTGTGTTTCACAATGCTTACAGATGTCAAAGAGGCAGAGCCCTGGTCCAGCTCCTGGAAGGGGAGAGCCGCATCAAGACCATCCACCCTCAAAGAGAGGCACTGGACAGCCACTTTGAGGCGGCTCCGGTGCGAGATGGGGGGTTTCTGCGCTCTCACCTGGGGGGCAGACAGGATGTTTAATAATTAATGGCTGTACATTTGCCTGCAAAGACCGTCAAGAAAAACGTCGCTGCGTCTTTAACGGCTGCCAGCGATGGGAAACTCATTGGAGTGTGTGTTGGGAGGGGAAGAAGGTTAAGATGATTAACTGGTGCTAACAAGTTTAGGATGTGGAAGAAGTATTTTCTTGGACGTCCATCAAAGAGAGGATTGAATGTTCCCTGGCGGGGGNTCAGCAGTACCTGTGGCCCCAGCCTGGCACAGGGGCTGAAAGGCGATCCAGGGGAAGGAAAGCTGCCCCTCCGCTCTTCCTGTTGATCCGTACCCAGGGACACCCTTTGGGCACCAGCAGATCAGCTTGGCCCTTGGTCCCCACCAGCCGGGACGAAGGCACAGGCAGATGCCCGGAAGAGCCAAGAGGGAATCACATATCAAGACGCTGAAACCCAACGCCTCGGAGAGGAAGGCTCCTCCTGGGCCTCCACAGCCCCTGCTGCAAACCCCAACTCTGCCCCACCGCAGAGACACCAAACGGAGCCATCCTTGCCACTGGCCAGGCCAGCAGCCTGCTTTGTACCACCCCATTGCCCTCAGGTGCATGGCAGCAGCTAACATTAGCGGCGCAGCACAGTGCCCTTGAAAACAGCTACGGAGCGAGTCGCTTGGCGCCTGCAACATCTCCTTCGGCCTATCCCGGGTATTTTTGGTGCTCCTCAGCGGCTGGCGGGCGCCCATGCTTTGCGCAAGGGGCTTGGATGCCGCCAGGCACTGTGCCCTGCCATGGAGCCTGGCGGCCGGTACGACTCGCCCTCATTCCTCCGGCCGCCACAAAGCTGCCAGGATGGGCAGCACACGCGAGACCCACGTCGCGGGGCCCGGATGTGCGTCAGCAGCTGACGCAAACCAGCCCGGCCATGTGCACACAGCCCAGGCCTGGAAAAAAAAAAAAATAATAATAATTATAACCCTCCAGCTCAGTAGCACGCTCGCACTGAATCAAAGTCGTCACTGTACGGTAGCAGCACAATGTGCTCTTCGGGTTTCCCCAGCCAGCTGGGATGGTTTTGCCTTGCTTTGTCAAGGCGCTGATTTATGCCCATATGTACCATATACATTGTAAGCACAGGCACGCAATGGTGTAAACACTTCTACCAAACATCTGTACACAAACCCGTCAAATCTGCAGAAGCTCCCTGCTGCAGCCCTCAACGTGTGTCCTGGGAACCCCACGGGCAACCTGCTTGGTCCCAGTCTGCGTGCGGGGTGTCGTTCACCGCTGGACCATTCACATGTGTCCTGGCAGCGACAGTAAAGGTCACAGTGGGACCGTGATAGAAATTGATACAACCGCAATGCTCTAGTTCCTCGTCAGTCTGTGCTTCAAGCTGGAGCAAGCCACAGAGGGTCTCTGCTCCTGTGCGGTGCTGTGCATCCATTCTTCTCTCCAGCACTGGTCTTTCCCAACATCTTTCTCCACACCACACCACACGCTTGTCTGAAGGAGAGGTTTGTTTATGCCTGGTTTTGGGTGGTGAGGGGCTATACAGAAGAGACAAGGCTTATCTAGGGCTGGGATACAGTGGTATTTGGGATATAATACACTCATGCTCATACCACCAGGACTCATACACACATAAGTTACCTGTTTACACCTTTGGGGAAAGCTCAGCCTCCAGACAAAAAGATCTGCAGGAATTCTCTGTGTTTGTGGGAATATCCTTCCACCCAGTTCAAAATAATAAATAAAAAATAAAAATCTTAAAATGAAAAGCTTAGAATTGGAAAGCACATAAAGGACAAAGAGAGGAGCCCTGAGGCAACCAGGGGACAGGCCTAAACATGGTAAGAGGGAACTACACAAACAAGTAGATGGGTATAAACAAACAGGCCACCCGCTTGTGCCCATCACAGTGCTTCAGTGCCTTCCCTTCTCAACATGCTGTCTATAGCTGTATTTTGGATAAAGAGGGAAAGGCAGAGGCTTTCCCCATCCTAACTCTGCCGGTGTGGCAGCACCGTAAGGATGTGCTAGATCTCCAGCCATTTCACAGCCTGGGCAGTGCTCACAGCTATATTCACTGCTTACTCGAGCCCTCCTCATCTGCACTGTGGCAACAACAGCAGGTTTACTAAAATAAATTAAACACTCCTTAATAAAGTCAGTTTAAATCCCAAACACAGACTAAGCCGGATGAGCTGATGCTTAGAGGTATAAGGAGCCTCCTTACTCCCTCTTACCATCCCTTAGCCATGAATGCTGCAACCTCCAGGTGACAAAAGCCAAGGGGGAGGGTGACTCCTCAAGCCACTCCATGCAGTCATGTAGGCACAGCTGCCTACGTGTTCAGAGAGAGTCAGTCAAGCAACCAGTTTGTTTGTTTCTTTTCCTGAATTGTTCATCCCCATCTATTCATAACTGCTCCCAGAATCCGTGGAATTCATTGTGTGGTTTGCATCTTCAAAACAAATGAAACAACAGTATGTCTAAACCAAACAAACCCCAACCCCAAATACAGCCAACGGGCCAGGGCGCATGAGCAACCTTCAAGGCTGAAGTGTGTGTATACTCTGGAGGGCCCCAAAAATGTGGATGGGGGAATGCGTTTAAATTTCAAGGAATAATAGAATTCCCAGGGAGATTTCTTATTAACTGGAGATGGGAGGAGTGGTGGTGGGGGGAAAGGAGAAGTATTCAAGCAATGATTATGCTGCAATTTTTCTTCCAGATGTGCCGTGGGGATGCCGTGCCAGCAAATCACATTTTCTGACGCGGCAACGTGCTGCGGTGGTGCCGGATGCCCGTCTGCACACAGCAGCCCAGGCACTGCTCCCTCCGGAGCCGGGAGGGCTTTGCCAGTGAATTCAAGGGAAAAAGGCAATTCAGAAAACACAAAGCTTTTGATGAGGAGTGGCTACTTGAGGCAAATGTCCTTTTTTACAGTTTTTTTTTTGGTTAGAGGTTGTCAAAAAGCTGTTGTTTAAAGCAGAAAAACGCAAACAACCAGCCCTTTTGCGTTGTCAGCATGGAAAACCACGCTGACTTATCACCCTGAGAAGCGGTGGAAAACAAAACCGGGGTATTTCAACTAGTTCAAATGTGCCTCCTGACAGGGAGAGCCATGGGGATGGGTGTTCCGCTGCACGCTCCCACCTCCTGTTCCTCATGGCTCTGAGCCAGGGCCACTGACACAGCTCGTGGCTGCCAGCACTGAAGGAGCCGGGATGACCTTTCCACACCCTCACCCCATGCCAGGGATGCCAAAACACCTCCACTTCTCAGAGCTCACCAGTGTCTTCAAGACTTTTAATCTCACAGGAGCCCTCAGATCCATCCAAGCAAGCTGAAAAAGGACTATGTAATAAATAACATAAAAGCCATAAAAGAACCTGGTAAGAGGTGGAGGGAGCACCCTCGCCAGGGTACAGGGAGGGGTCATTAGGCAGGACTCGGACACTGACCCCTTTTTGGTTCACCTTGGGTTCACCAGAGATGTTTGGGGAGGAGATAAGAATCCCAAGGGAGAAACTGATGCATCCGCTTGGATGCAATATCCTGCCCGGGTGTGAAGGGGGGGGAGGCTGGGGCTCAGCCCACACTGCCCATGGGTCTGCCCACCCATACTGCAGCTATTCCCACCACCCCCTGGTCTGCCAGCCCAGGTCCTGACCTTCCCAAAGTTTCCTCCTTCTATCGGCTGTCTGCTGGGCCAGGCAGGGGTCGGGACATGGGAAATCCTGCTGCCTCCTGCCAGCTGGCCCGGCCGGCTCTGGGTGACACATCCTGGGTGGGAGCCAAAGCCCCACTGCAGCCCCACGCTCTTTCTTGCCGGCCTCCTCCAGCAGCTGCCATGGAGCAGTCCAAGCCAGGACAGGAGGGGTGTACCCAAGGCAAGCGGGATGCCTGGACCTGAAGTGCAGACCATGTGGCCCAGAGCCCTGGGGCACAATCAGGGCCACCACTGCACCTCTGCTCTCCCAGGCCACTTGGCAAGAAGGGAAACACCAATGACATTTTTGAGTTGCAGCAGCTCCTGCTGGTATTTCTGTAAAGTCAATTGGAGCTGAAGAAAGTGGAGAACCTGCTTTTCCTGCACCCCCAGCTCGGGGCAGATAGGGGATGTGGGTGAAATTTTGTACAAGAAGAAACGGCATGAGGACATTCTTTTGCAAAGCCTCAAAGACATTCCCAACAGGACCCCAGCCCCTGGCCAACACCACAATCCTTGCAGCTGCCCCACACCAGCCCCCCCCAAGCCCCTGTAACAGCAGAAGGTACATCAACTCATGTCAGGGTTGTGCAACCTCCCTCTGACCGCCCATCCGCAGCAGCCCACAGGGTCAGAGCTCTCCTCCTGCCGCAGCCCCCCTCACTCCTCTGCCCCCCCGCCCCCGGGTGCTGCCGCAGAGAGGGATGGAAAAGCCATTCGGCATCCCCCCGAGCCACTTCCCCACTTGCATGGCTGACCTCCTCCAGCACTGCAGGCTCCCAACCTGCCCAAGGAGAAACTGGACCAAAACAAGCATTGCGGGGGCAGAGGGAAAGGAGCCAGCCTTTTCTTTTTCCTTTTTTTTATTTTGTAAGGGATATTGGAGACTGGAGCAGAGAGGCAGCAGAGGGAAAAACAGCCACATATAGACTGTGAAAATAGGAACCTAAAAGAGCAAGATGGAAAAGGTCTAATAAGGAGAGTTACAGTATATAAAATACACAAGCGCCCACCTCCAACAGGAAGGCTGTGGAAGGGGTTTTGGTGGTAATCCCTGGCTCTTTGAGACTGCCCAGGCAGACTGGGTCTGGATTAGACCAGGGGAGTTTACACTTTCACTGTGTCAACCTGAAACACCATGGTTTTCCCCTGCAGCATTTTCTTATTATGTGGCAGATATCAAGGGCGGTCAGTTGGCTGAGAGAGGACCCTTCAGCCTCATCCAGATCAGATCCCATATGGAAAAGAAACACTTCTGTCATCTGAGCAAACGTCATGAGGAGCAGCTTGCTCCTAGAAATCAGCCCCAGGGTCCCAGCAACATCTTCTCACCCCCAGAAACGCTCTCTTAGTTTCGTCCTAACACACAACTGCCTCAGATCAAAAACCATCCCTGTCCACACTCAGCCCCGGTGTGGAGCAGGGTCTGGGGGTGAATGCCTAGGTACAGCCACTGCTGCCATGGAGGCCTCAGGACCCTTTCCCAACCTGCATGAAGTTGTCCCAACACCAGTCTGGAAGATAGCAGGGATGGAAGGAATTCCATGGGTCATCTATCAGATGAACGGAACCGAGTCACCAGTTTCCCAGGAAGGTTTTCCCTTCCCACCAAGGCATGCGGAGAAGCCCACCGCAACCTCTGAGCTTCAGAAACACAGTGTGGAGTAGCATGATGTCCCTCACAGGTGGTCACACCCAACCCCAGAGATCTGAAATGGCAGCAGCTTTCCAGTCGAAGGAAACTTGTGTTTCCTTATCATTTGCTCTAAATACAGCTGCGTGGTTTTCCTGACTGCGTTAGTCCTATGGTCCTTATCACGTGTGCTCAGATAGCCACAGCCACACGCTTCCAGAGACTTTGTGCTCCCCTATTCCCAGTTTCTCCAAACCACTCCGGTTTCAATCCCCCGTGTCCTGAAGCTCTTTCGTGGCAGCGGGTGACCCTGCCTAGGACCTCCATATCCGTACTGAACAGGTCAGCAAATGAACTTGTCTTCCTTTTTCCCCTCACTTCTTTGCCATGCAGGGACCTGGCTCGAAGCCAGGAATGAACTCCAAGGTCACTTCTGATAAACATTTATTTCTGGTGAGGAACATGATGTGTTTATAGGCAGTGGAGTGGGCCAGTGAGAAGCAATGGGCACGCGACAAGTCTTGCAACATCTTGACAGCTTCTCAGTGCTTCTGAATACATTGGTCTCTCCCACAAGGGTCACATTGTCTGATCCTCAGGGCATTTTAAACACAAGGAGGTGGGGAGGGGAACATGCACTGGGGAAAAGGATTCCCAAGGTCTCGGGCTGGAAGAGAGACCGGGCTGAAAGAGCACGGCAGTGTTTTCAGGTGGCTGTGCTGCAGCGGCCTGGAGACAGAAAGGAAACAGGCTAGAGCAAAGGGTCTGAGATGAGACAGCAGCTGGCTGAAGGTGCCTTCACTTCTGCACTGCCCAAAACTGCTCAAGATTTTACCAGCCACAACATCAGCTTCAGACCACAGCTTCATTTCTCTCCACAGATTAGCTAGCAGGGTAGGAGAAAAATTTTACAAGTAGTTTCTGTGTCTGCAAGACATTTGACAAACAAGCTTGAGAGGAGTGAACGAAGCCTGAACCTTATGAGACATGCATTATTATTGATCTCCTGAGTCAAAGCTGTCCTTGGGAAACACTATGAGCTTCATGGAATGAGCAGGCACCTAAGCGTTACAAGAAATCCAGCACCCAGTGCTGACGAGTCTTCACGAGGGACGTGGCATGTGTAACCAAGTATTATGATCTTGATGCTGAAATACTTGGGTGACTCATTTATCACTCATTTATTATAGTGTAGGAGGTCACATCCAGATGGCCTTAAAAATCAGGGGATCTTGGGGTTTTTTTTCCCTGCTCTGCCTTCAAGTTCTAAGTTTCCTTCTCCAAGCTGGCTCAGAAACACCAGGAGGATGTTCATTCCTGTGGTTTTATTGCATTTCTATGTCAAGGCCAGGCAGGAACTTGAAAATGAAGTAGTGCTATGATTTGTGCTCCTCACTGAATGGAAAAGGCTAAGCTTAAATCAGTTCCACTCTGTTTTGATCTGATTGTTGGAGAGAGGATACATAGAAGATATTTGTACTATCTTTTATATTTAACCCAAAATAGCTCCAGTTGTTTCCTTCTGCAACTAAAAAGAAAGTTCATCAGTCCTGATTTGGTCTAGTCAAATCCGGGATTTTTTCCAATGATTCCAAAGTCTGGATTCTGGATTTAGTTCTTCTCCATCACAATAATAGCTTTACCTCTTGCTTTTACAAACTGTTACCTTACAAACCCATTTCATTCCAACAAGAGACTGTACCTCCTGTCCTGCACACAGGTCTAATTGCACTGATTACAAGACAGCGTTTCCCCCCATCATTTGACCCTCTATGATCCCACTGCAGACCATACTTAAATACACTTTGATGTGTGCACCACCAGCCACTGCCAAAGACCTCACATTGAAACCACAGTAAATGGAAATGCCACTTTCAGATGCTCATCCAGACACAATTCTCCCTTCCTCTTTCTTCTCAAGACAAGCTCCAGCGACTCAGTTTGGATATACCTACTCAAACTCACCCAGAGCTTCCTCAACTTTTGGATGTAAGCTGGTACTTCTCTGGGTTTTTTTTTTTCTACACAGCCAAATACATCAAAAGACAATGAGGACAACTGAGTGATTCACAGTATTGGAATGAAATGCCATTCACAAATGTTTTTTCCATAGCAATTTGTCACTTATTATATTGAAACCACTTCAGAAAGATGTGTCTGAAAGAGCCTTTTGATATTAGCATGATTAAAAACATAATGCAATTAAGCAATCCCATAATATTTCTGTATATTATATGAGCAGGACCTTGAGTGACCACTTCATTCAAACCCCTGATAAATGGCTGCTTCCAACAGAAGGCTGCTATTCTGCAAGATGCCTCGGATAGTTGTACAACGCTAAGGAATTCAAATCTTCTCAACCCAGAGGCAGTTTGGTTCACCAAAATGTAGCTTGGTGGGCTAGACCCAACACCAGCTTTGGTGTTGGGTCTAGCCTACATGTCTCAAACCTTCTCAAACAGCCAAGGGGGATGCACTTCCCAAGAGCCATTCTGCTCACTTCCAAACTGATGTCTCAAATGAAGAGGCACATTTGTTCCCTGGATATATCTTCATCTCTTTGTTGACTTTCTAGATGTCTACACCTTTATGTCTACTGCTTTTCCATCTGTTTGTTACGTGCAGAGTTAGCATTTACATATGTATCCGACTGGTGGCACGCACGTCCATATTGATTTCCTATACCTCAAGCACGCTGCTACACAGGTATGCATAATTTTGCATTCACATATTATTAAATAATGATATTTTGAAGATTTTAAGTCTTCCAACAAAATGTAGATAAAAAAAGACTCATCCCAGATCCCTACCTGCTGGGCAGTTGCATTGCTGGTGTGTGTCTCGAACTTCTCGATGTCTCGGCAAGTGGAACTTTAATTTCTGTCAAGGGAGGAAAAAAAGCAAAAAGATTAATTAGTATCATTGAAACAAAAGCCTCAGTTTCTTGAAAAAGTGGGACTGTGGGATGCTGCCCACATAGAGATTGGAGAGACAGAGCAGAACAGTTTAGGAATGAAGAAAAAGGCCTTCCAGTCCGTAGTCCTTCACTAGAAATATGGGGTTTGATTGGAAGCAGGCAGAGGGAGTTTCGTAATGGCCTCCAAATGTGGTCCCCTCCTGACAGGCATTACAAAATCAAGAGCCAGTGGCGACGAATAGAGACGACTGTGTCCTCGTGAGAAAGACGCATTTCTCAGCAGACCCACACAGTGGATTAAAAAAACTGGAGATGTGAAGCAGGTACTCTTCCCCCTGAAGAAGGCTCCTTATGCTCACAGGGACACCTGGATGGACAGAAGGGTCCCACTGAATAACTCTGGCTGACTTTGGCCTGAAAACAGCATCGACATTTCATGAAACCTTCAGCAGCTGTGAAGCTTAATTTTCCTCCAGCACAGAATAAACCCAGATCTACTGAGAGCTTCCACAAATACTCATTTCCAGTGAGTTCAGATTTCTCATGGTGCTGGTATATCGGTCTTCTGCTCTGTGTCCCTGTCTGGGCATAGATTCTGCTTGAAGCTACCATATTTTCTCTTACTGGAAATGCTGTTAAAATCGATCCATGTCCTGGGAGAAATGCACTTTGGGGACAGCAGCCACACCACCCCTCATAGATATTATTAAAATTACTGTGATTTAGTGAAGAAAATGCAAATCAATCCAAATAGGTTATCCATTAATGCCCGTGAACCACACTTGGTTAATGATTTGAGGAGGCTGAGCTGCCACAGTGTGCTAGAAAAAGTCATTCCCTCTTCTCATCTAAGCCTCAAGCCCAACATTCATCCTAATCAATGAACGACCCGCTTCACAACCAGGGGTGGTATTTTGAAAGAAATACTTTTGTGTGCAGCTCCATGGAAGCCCACACCAAGGGTGATCTAGAAGCGACCTGATTTTCACAAGTGAGCACACCTTCCTGTGAGGAGACCTCAGTTTGGGGAAAATTTCTTTTAGTGATGAAAAAATAAAAATAAAGCACCATATTTCTGCGTGGGATGAGGAAAGACGGAACTAGCTAGAAGACTTCCATTTTTCAGTTTGAAAGGACTGGCTTCCTTATTGCAAGTCAAAACCAGTAAGGGTTGTTGTGACTGACTAGAAATTGAGTCTTTTCAGAGCTTTTTTTATATGGTAAACAGAAACATCTTGATAGTCACTTGATTTGATAGCAGGGCAAGGAGAGGGTTTCGGGCAAGGAAACTGCCAGTTCCCATACAGCATTTTATCCATGCTTACCTCCTCAGTTTAAAAGCAGCTATGTGAAGCTTTGCATTTGGGCACGTTCCCATCTGGCTGCCACCCCCAGATGGCATGGCTCTGCTCCGCAGCGCTGCCCGGCTTTGAACTCTGTGCTAACGGTCAAACATGGACACAAATAGGAGAGTGGAGCCTTTATTTGGCTGCATAGATGTAACACTTTCCTGTTTCCATCTACACAGGCACCAACCAAAATGCCTGAGCACGAGACTGCTACATGTTTGGGAGCCAGACTCAGCACAGGGGAGGGGTGGGGGCTCATGCAGGCAGGAGCACACAGCCATTGCCTAACCAAGTGAGGGTCCGACGCACGGCAGCGGAGCCCTTTAGAGGACAGAAATCTGTGAGGAAAGATGCAACAGATCATCATAGACTCATAGAATGGCTAGAGTTAGAAGGGACTCCCAGAGGTCATCTAGTCCAAACCCCCTGCAAGAAGCAGGGACACCCCTAACTACATCAGGTTGCTCAGGGCCTCAGCCAACCTGACCTTGAACATCTCCAGGGATGGGGCATCCACCACCTCTCTGGGCAACCTGTTCCAGTGCTCCACAACTCTCACAGCAAAGAACTTTTTTCTAATATTCAATCTAAATCTCCCTCCCTCTATTTTGAAACCATTACCCCTTGTCCTGTCTCAACAGGCCCTACTGAACAGCCTCTCCCCATCTTTCTTGTAGGCCCCTTGAGGTACTGGCAGACCACTATAAGGTCTCCCCAGAGCCTCCTCTTCTCCAGGCTGAACAGCCCCAACTCTCTCAGTCTGTCCTCATAAGATCCTTGCCCTGCCAAGTGCAGAGGCACCTCAGGGGCCACGGGGGAGGGCTTGCCACAAAAAAAAAAAACAACTTTGGCTGGGTTCCTCTGCTAGCACACAAGTGGAGAAGCAGCATAACTGGACTTATCAGGGGAAGTGTTGACCCAGCAGGACTTGAGCATGTATGGGAAAGGAACAGGAGTGATAGCATTTCCTAACAACTTTTATCTGCAGGGTCAGGGTGGTGGAAACACCTGGGACAACTGAAATAGCCTTCTCAAGGATGGGGGCTCCTCAGGAGGGAGGTGTGGGTGCTGCTGGGCAGGGCTGGAAGCACAGCCTCGAGCATGGGTATCAGGCACTCACTGGCATCAGGTATTTTCCGCATCCCTGGCCATAGTGGTGGCTCCCTGGAGCCCAGGGGCTCTGCACATCCCTGGGGAGAGAAAAAGGCAGTCCTACCGTGGGATCGCTCCCCTTCAGTGGGAGGCAAAACCTACCAGGAATTTAAGAGCGCCTGGCGTTGTTTCCTGCACAGTCTATTAAACAAACATTGACTGCAATAGAAAACGTCCTTGGCTTCTGGAGACCTCAGTTCAACTTTGGGTTGAGATGGTAAAACAAAATGAATTCCCGGCCTTTTCTGTTTCTCTCATTACCACCGTGCAAAATAATGCCTGGTCCAACACAAGAAGTCAGCTTTGCTCTGGAGAGCAAAAATAAAGGGCTTTCCACTGAAAACTGGCCTTTCCAAGAGAAAATTTCCACTCCCATGCAACAAAAAAATGATTATATTTTAGGACAAGGTTCTCTTGCAAGCAAAAATAAAAGAACGTGGTCTCTGGAAATCTGGTGTTTGCAATCTTCTTTCTGGGATCTTGTATTTGCTTTTTCACCTTTGGGGGAGTGACACACCTACAGCATGGGATATCAGAGCAGCAACTGGCTACACCTCTTGCTCCAGCAGAGATGCTGAAAGCACTTCTTTAACAGAGATGATCAGCTTTGCCAGCGTAGCCTGCTCGCTCACGCCTCTCGTGTTTTCTGGTGACACAATGGCTGCACCTTCCCCTTACACACGTGAAAGTGGCTAAAAAAGCCTTTGCCGGTGTTGGGGGCACAGCTGACCAGCTTCCATGTGGGAACTGTGCACCTCTGTGTTTAGGGAGCCACCCCGCACTGCTGAGTGCAGAGGAAATGGGAAAACCCTCTGTCTGCAAGAGGGCAAGGGCAGGTGGATTGGGCTGAAGAACGGGCCAGAAACGGGCAATAAAGCCAGCATGGGCTTTTCCATGGGTTTCATTAACTGGAATGACAGGACAGGGCTGGCTTGTAAAGGGCATGGGCTGTGGCCTCCTAAATACTGCAAGTGCCTGTTTTGGATGGGCACTTTAGATTAGGTGAAAGAGAGGGCACTTCTTCAAAGGGGGCACATTAATAGCTCTTTAGCAGACATAGCTGTTTGCAGTCACCCGGGGAGGTGAAATCATTTCCCACCACTATCTCCAACAGCTAAAAGAAACATGTCTCAAATAGATAATCTATTACAGCCATTAGGAGGATTTCAAGGGCCAGTGGTTTTGTTAACTCGCATTGTTTCATCTCCAATTTAGCTGTTTATTCTTAAAGGCCCAGCTCCTAGAACCGCGGGACCACATGGCATAGAGCAAAAGCAAGCAGCAAGCCCTCCCACATGGAGGAAAATGCTTAGAAATAACACCTTCTAGGCTCAAGGGCTGCAGGCAGCTAGAAGGAAACAGGACGTAGCTACCAGAGGAATTGGAGTAAAACAGTAGATCTCATTATTTTGGGGTAGAAAACACTAAATACGAAGGGAAAACATGCTCAGAGCAATCTTGCTGACTTTGGGAAGCAGAAATGAGCAGTGTTCCTTGAGATGCTGGAGCAAATGGAAGACAAAAAAAGCTTTAAGTTGGGAGGCAAAGTGAGGTTTTGGGTGTCCCTCCTTTGCTCACATAAGAAGAGAGTCCCAGAGAAATGAACCTATTAGGAAAGCAGTAAGGGTCAATGCTCCCCATGCATGGCACAGCCCCTGAACCCCTTCAGTATCACTAAAGTCACAGTCAATACCTTCAACACAAGCCCCTGAGAGGACAAGTACACTCATCACAATGTAGAGGGGCAGGCAATCTACCCCCAGGCTTTACAGGGTAACTGCTGATGTGTTACACACACACAAACACACTTCAGTCTCTACAAGCACAGAATCTGGGGATTTTCCCTAGCAGCAGCACTGATTTCATCCTGCTCTCCACCCCGCTGAGCTTTTGGCAAGCAAAACAGTACCAAATGTTACCCAGCATGGGAAAGGACCTTGTTTTCTGCTTTGGAAAGCTTTGCCATTCCTGCAAATGCCAGCAGTGAGTTGATTTGTGCTCTTTATATGAATTTCTGATGCCCCATAAATGCAGAATTCCTACATGGAGCTAAAGCTCTCCCTGAACTTCCTGCTTCTGGCCCATTCCATGCAGAAAGTTTTGTGGGTAAGTTTCATCAAGTTGTGCCTGGTAGAAATCTCCACTCTGGTATCTGCTGACACCAGACAGAGGTTCACACAGTAGCGAGAGAAGCAGCACAGGTTGGGCTGCTTCGGGGAATGCATCTGCCACCCTCTTCTTGCTCATCCTGAACTGAGATGGAAGCACGGCCACAGTCAGCCTTGAGTGCTCAAAAACTGGGCTCCAAGACTGGGAAAACATCCCCACCAGCTGGCTTAAAATTATTGCTTTAAACCAACCAACCCAGCTCCTCTCCCTGCCAGTCTGCTTTACCCTTTGCTTGCCTGGAAGGGCATCTAACAGGACTTTGGCATTTTTTACTTCTCAGTACAATCCATACAGCATCCCCACCGACCCCTGGGACCTCCAGGACACAAGTGGCACAGCTTGGAGGGCACCATGTGCTCCAGCTCAGAGCAATACAAGTTTTGGGCATAACCTCAGCTAGCTCCTCTACCAAACCCTGGCAGACTTTACTTCTCCACATCTCTCCAGCCGATCTCGGCAGCCACCATAGCTAGAACTATGCTCCTGTGCCCGTGCCTCCCCTCAGTTCCCACCTCCTTGCCAGGCTCAGACCAGCTCTTTCCTCAGCCAGGGCTTCTTTAAAGCTTTGTTGTTTTATTTTGTGATGGATAACACTCAGATGGCAGCTGTGAAACACATTAAGGTTGAAACACCAGGAAACTCTGCAAGGATGTGGCCGTGAGAGGCAGCAAGGGTCTGAGCAGGGGGGAATGGGTTTTTCATGTCCATTACGACAAGTCTAGCCACATCTCCTCTCCCCCCAGTCGTGCTCAGCACTGTCTCTTGCTTTCCTTGGGGTTCCTCACCCATCTTTTCCCTGCTGCCTTTGATCTATCCTACTTTACTCAGTCCTCATCCCTCACCAGCCAGGTAAGACCCATCCAACTTAGCCCCACTTTAAACCTAATGAAAAGGAAGACCAGGGGGATTTGTTTTTCTTCCCTAAGCAGAGGTCCCATATGCCACCCCACCATCTGTCTGCCAGCAGACTTCCACCATGCACCTCAAGCCTCTTGGACCACGGCAGTGCCCCTGGCTGCAGCGTGGAGGTCTGAAGTAGCTGTTTCAGGAGCTCTGCTGAAGCAGGCAGCAGAGTCGGGGACCTCAGCTCTCCTCTCCCCATAGGCATCCATCCTTCCCAGGTGTGAAGACCTGGGCCAAGCATCCCTGCTCCTCCACAGGCTCCAGTGCCTTTCCCCAAGCTATTTTTGAACCTGTAGCCACATGGTGCCTGAAAGCAAGCGCTGCCCCTCAAGCAGTGGCTCCTGTCCTATGGCTGCTCCCTGCACTAGCTGCAGGTGGGCTAGAGCCACCCCCAGGGGTTCAGAAGGGGCTGTTCAGGAAACAGGGGTGCTGCCAGGCACGTGGGCATCACAACAGCCCCATTTCCTTGCTAAGCCAGGCTATAAAAAGGCGAAAAGGTGCCACAGCCAGCAGGACGCAGGGGGCCATCCGGCCCTGGGCACCGCTCCCAGGTGGCATCCTGTGGCACGTCTCAAATCACTTGGTAGAGATAAACTGTGACTTCCCAGGAGACTCATGCCAATAGAAACAAGGGGAAAGCTGCATGATATTCCCTGCCACCAGGCAGGGAAGGCATCCCCATGCAAGGGTACAACTGCAGGGCACGTTTGCAACACTTTGCCTCCCCAGAAATCCTTTCTCTGTGGTGTACTGCCCTGAGGATCCCATCTCCCTCTTATTCCTCATCCAAAGAGGCCACTCAAAACCACATCCATCAACTCCTACAGCGTACACTAACTCAAGGGTCACAGTTGTCATCTGAAAGTCCCAGTTGATTCAGGATCTGCTCCCAAAAGATCCATCGACAGTAGCTGAGCCTGTCAGCTGTAGATTTAAATTCCTCATGGCAGACCTTCCCTGCTCCTAGAAATGTGGAGGGGTCCACAGGCCCTCCCCCACCAGGTGCCAGGCAGCACTGCCCCAAGGCAGGTCCCAATAGCCACCACTCTGATCATCATGTTCCTCACCTCACTTAGCAGTAGCAGCACAGGAGGTTTTCTCAGACACAAACAGTTTTTTGGCTAGCCCTGGGGATCTCTCAGCCTCTCTCATGCCAAAGCTGGAGTAAACAGAGAAAAGAAGATGTGGGTGGAAATGTCCTCAGCCTTGAATCTTAGCTCCAAGCCCCTTCCCAAGCTGCGAGAACAAGTCAACTGGACCTGTCTGGAGAGTTCAGAGACATGAGCCACCATCAGCTCCCTGACACACGTCAAAGCCACTTCAAAGCCCCAACAAGGCAAAGAATCCTGCAGGGTACTCATTCTGCCCAGAGCAGAGGAGCCCAGGCAACCCCCAGCAGCACCAGCTCAGCAAAGTAAAAGGTGTCAACAACAAACCTCTGCGCTTTTGGGTCCCCTTTATTGACCTCCTGAAGCTCAGGTGCTTTCAGCAGCAGCTCTCTCCCATCCTCAGAGGAAGAGCCCACTGGCTGCAGTGGAGTTTGGGTGGTGCTCAAGCGGGCATAGCAAAGCCATATGCTCCACACTGGTAGCTGGCAGTACCAGAAACTATCCCAGCAGTGCCAGTGTGTCTCATTTTCCCGACCCAGGAGACATGGAAGGGGTCTGGGCTGGCGCTCATTTGCAGTTACC
Source organism: Heliornis fulica (assembly GCA_013399135.1). Taxonomy (NCBI): domain Eukaryota; kingdom Metazoa; phylum Chordata; class Aves; order Gruiformes; family Heliornithidae; genus Heliornis; species Heliornis fulica. Next base: position 101,896 of record VXBZ01002645.1, read on the forward strand.
TCCTCCCGTAGCCACCCTGGCTGCAGTGTGCCTTGCCTGTCACTCTCCTGGGGCTAAACCCCCACTGAAATGCCAGGTCTAACTCTAGCTCTGTTTCAGCAGGCAGTACCACCAGTCACCAAACAGAGCAGACTGGAGGCTGTTCCCTCCCTACCAGGATGAGGGATGATGTTTCCCCCTTTGCAAAGTATTAGGGCTCAACCACAGCGTGAGCTGGGGCAGAGCAAAGCAAACTCTGAGCAGGTTTGAGAGATTGGAGGGAACCAAAGGTACAGGAAATTCAACCTAGAAACATCTCTTTGTACAGAAATGTATTTTTAAAGGAGGAAAAAAACCCCAAACCAAAACAGACAACGTGACTATACAAGCACGCATGTACCTAAAATCTATAGTGCTACAAACTATACATGCAAAATGAAAGGATACCGACCTCATCAAGCAGTTGGTCAACTCTTCCCAAAATAGCAGTCTCCATTTGGTCTGCTGAGAGCCAGGCAGGGAGCTGTGTGGGTCTCTCCGCTTCCAAGTGGGACACCCGGGACTGCAGATCGGAGGTCCGAAAGTACAATAGGAGGCTCAGCACCAGAGAAAGCAGGGAGACACCGGGCAGCCCCGAACCTAGGAGGAGAGGGAGGCGGCAGCATCTCTCCCCGTCTCCGGTCCTCGGGGGAGCCATGCACCCCCTGTCAAAAGCTGCTTCGCTGACGCCTTTCCAGCTCTTCTCCTCCAACATTCCCTCCCTGTCCTGAGAAACAATAAATAAATAAATAGAATAAATAAAGCCTCGCTCCTACTCCAAGAAGCGCAATCCAGAAGGCATAGAAAAAGAGTGTCCAAGGGGATCCCAGTGCCAGCAAATAACAACAGCAATAACGACCAAAGTGGAGGGGGGGTGTGCCTTTAGAAAATAATAATAAAAAAAATCCCCCACACACATAAAAGAGGTGCAGAGAAAAAAGGATCCAACTGCGGCTCGGGATGGGTGAGCTGGGGAAGTCTGATCAGGGTTTTTTTTTTTCCCCTCTTGTAATTCAGTCTTTTAGTTTGTTGGTAGGGTTTGGGGTATTTTTCCTTCCTCCTAAGCTGCCAGTTTCAGTTCCTTCGCAGACCAGGCAGGAGCTCGCACATGAAAGTCCCCATTAGCGAGAGGTGATTCTCGGCTGCTCCTGCGACGCTGCGCTGCTCTGGCCGGTCGCGGCTCCCCTGTAACATGACACACTCCCTCCGAACTACGGGGCTGGGATGAGCGAGCCGCTCGGCTTCTTCCCAAGGCAACCTCCCCTGCTCGCCCCCTCCCTCCACCTCTCCCTCCCTCCAGGACCGATGTATTTATGCAAAGCGCCGGGGTGGGACCGGGCAGCGGGACGCCCCCGTCCCGCTCGGTCCCCAAACCACCTCTCCGCCGCCAGCCCTTCCCTTTGAAGTGACTCTCGCCGGGGTTATTTATAGCGGCAGGAAAGAGATCGTTAAAGCGGAGCCTGGGCTCACACCAGCCAGCCCCTGACTTGCCTCCCCGCAGCCCAAGGGCACGTTACGGGCTGGTACGAGCGGGCTGCCGCGTCCCCTGCGCGGACCCCCGGCTGCATGGGGGACGGTAACCCCCGGTGCTTTGAGGAGAGCGGAGAGGCAGGGTGACAGCTAGAGGGAAACATCTGGAAACGAGAGCTGGCAGCTGCAGGCTCTGCAAAAAAATAAAACCCAAAACACAACAAAACCCCAAGCGAAAGGCACCGGGGTGCAATGCCCCCCCGGCAGGCAAGCTGCAGCACAAGGGGGCCGGGGAGAGCTTTGGGGGCTTGACTGGGGTGTTTCAACCTGCCCAGGTTGGGGGGCAGCCAGAGCTTCGAGAGGAATTAATCTGCTGAGGCCCTCTAGTGAAGCAGAGCTTCCCCTCGCCTCCTCCGTGTCCTGCCAGGCACGGGAGTGCCCGACATTGCACCCCCTTAGCAGGGAGCAGTCTCCCCACTACGTGCCGTGGGACAGCTCCTGGCCACGCAGGCAGGAAACAAAGCCTCCTCCTGTTCTTTGGGAGCGAGGGAGGCCCACCTCTCCCAATTTTTTTCCCTGGGCACGATATGCAATATTTTACCCCTCCAGGGCGACACACAGACTCTGCTGAGCCCCTGCCTGTCCGTCTGTCCATCCTTCGATCCCCTCCTTGAGCACACACAGCCGCGAAGCAGCGCAGGGCCCACTGCGGTGCACAGACGCTAAAAACCAGGCGGCAAGTTGGGCTCTTAAAATCTGGCTCCCCTGTGGCTCTTTTGCTGTCATTTACACATTTCAAATGAAGATTTTGCGTGCAGGCTGTGCTGGAAGTTACTGACAGAGAAAATGCATATTCATCTCTCGCCCGGTCTCCGTTTCAGAGGGCTGGAAGAAATAGACCTTCTGGGAGCAGGTCAAAGCAAGCATGAGCTGTTTCTTCTTCCCCAGACAAACCCTCCGAGGGCCCGGTAGCACACAGCCCCGATTCTTTGAATTGCTTTATGCCTTTCACAGCCACTCGCTTCCCAAAATGGGGTTTTACCGTCTGCAAGGCAGGAAATCCTTTCTTTATTTCTTTTAGCAGGTTTCTTGTCATCTTGCTGCTCAAATTCGCATCACTCCTCCAGGACACATGGAGAACACCCTTCTGATGGCTGCAGCCTTTCAACAGTTTCTCATTTGAGTGGGGCAGGGCTATGTAACCCTCAGACACGGCACATGCAGGGTGTGTGCTTATTTGGGAGGCACAGACACCCCAGTCTTCTACCCCCTGCTCAGTCTCTCCCCAGCTATGCCTGTGTTAGCAGCCTATTTCTCTGCAAAAGGAAAAGGTGTCTGGGAAGCAAGAGAGAAACCGTGGTCCACGGATTTACCTACGATGGCATCTGCCATCACAGCAATTAACAGGCAGCAAAAAATAAAGGGGAGATGCTTAGAGGCTGATGATACAGTGTTTGTGAAGCAGAGTTCTACACAGGGATATAACCATTGGCAACTGTGATGCCTTGCATCCTAGAAAGCTCTGAGGTATGGTGGTACTTAAGGACTGGGATTAAACTCCTGACAGCTGCATCTACCTGTTTGTGTTACAACTTCAGAGCTGCTCGCTCTTTCTCCTTTACCTGCCCAAAGCCCTAAAATCACAACAGGGCACGCTCTAAGCTGAAATCAAGACTCTGCAGTGTGTCTACATTTCAGTTCCACACACTGGCTGGGGAGAGTGCTCTGCTCTTTTGCTCTGATCTGTGACAGAGATCCTGTGGTCCAGACACAGGCATCACCTGAATGGCTCTGCAACTGCCTTTTCCTGCTCCCACCAGCCCCTCTCTAGCTGATCAGTTCATTTAGGGGGTGTATGTCACAGCTGTTGCAGGCTGTGGAGCTGCACTTAAGCCGGGTTTCACACAGATGCTTTAGCTGCAGATGTGCAGGAGGGTAATTTTTCTATCCTGAGGCATTAAGGAGCCCTGTCATCCCATGCCAATACAAATGGACTAATTTAGCTGCAAACCTGAGCCAACTGCATGCGTCGAGGCTGCAGCACTGCTCGCCAAACACACTGCCTCCAGAAACGGGCCCCGGCACGTGGAGTCATCTCATCACTCCTTGAGTTGAGCACAGCCTAACCTTCAGCTCCCTCAGCAGCCTCAGAGGAGGTGGATGCCAGCCTGAAATGAGTCCTTCTGCAGGTTTGTGACACTCGAGGCTGATCAAGTAGAAGCAGATGCTCAGCTGCAATTAAAAGGAGTGACTTCACCGAATTGTAACAGGCCAGACCATCCTTGATACACCTAGCAATATCCCCCTCTCCTCAGGGAGGTTGACACAGTTCCTTCAAGGACAGTAACCACACCTTCTGTGCTTCTAACAGGTCCTGCAGGGCCATTAGGGACCTCAGCATGAACATGCAACGGAACCTGGAGTAAACATAAAGCAGTACATACCTCCCAAAGCAACTGAGCTCCCTGTACAATGAAAGGAGACATTTCACATCTGGTACATGGCACTAGGTCAGTTGACATGCTGGACATAGTTACATAGAGGTACACAAGCCTCCACAATTTGCCAGTCTCTGTCTGGTACTGGTGCTTTGTCCTTCTCAGGGCCATCCGTGTGTGGGCAAAGTACCTTACAGAGGTGCTACCCAGTGCTGCTCCTCAACAGACACACAATGTTCGACAGTGTGATGCATGGGGATTCCTTGCAGGACACAGCACGGTTCATTGCAAAAGACCATAAACCCTCAATGACCCCAGGTGGGTACTATGGACATGAACCACTCCACACCACGGACCAGAAATGGAAAAGCCAGGGACGGATGAGGTAGCCAGGGACAGATGAGGTTCTCACTACTATACATATAGTTCAAGCCCGGAAGATATCTACAGCAGGTCTTCATTTGGCCTGGAAATAGGTGTGCAACAGCAGCCAGCCTTCTTCACTTTCCTTCACTTTAAGCAGAACCTTTCCTATTTAAAAAAAAGAAAAAAAAGTTGAAGACAGCTGCTTGGAGATGGCCATGCACTTGATCCCACCAGTAACCTCCAAAATTTCTTCTTTTCAGGCATTTACTAGGCAGAAAGTCCCCACCCCACTTCTCTTTTCTCTCTGGGTTCCCTCCTCCCCTCCCTCAGGAAATGTGGGGGTCTTGGTGTGCTCGAATGAGCCATTAACTAGCAGCCGACATCTCCAGCTATTGTAAATATATTAACTCAAGGCCTTTCGCTGCGTTTATTAGACTCAAGAACAACATCTGGAAACAGATGTTTTCTAAGTGCAAAGCAGAGGAGGGAAAAGAAAAAAAACAAAACAAAACAAGTTGAGGGGGGGAGGACTCTTGCAAGTGGAAGAGCATGGGTCTGCAGACCATCCCTTTGCAAAATGCTGCTCAGACAGAGCCCTGCGAGGGGCTGAGGCCAGCGCAGCCACGTCCCTCCGAGGCAAGGCAGTGAGAGCAGGACATCTCAAGGGGCCTGTTTGAGAGGAACAGTGATGAGGGAATAGAAGAAATCACATCTGCCTTCAGGGCCCTGGCGAGGAATGGTCATAGTACTCTCACAAAAATGGGATATTTGGCGGGGGGAGAGATTCTGGGGTGGGAGTTTTGTCCTTTCCTGATGATGGACCTTCCTAGTTTCCAGGAATCCCCACACTAAATACATTTTGGTTTAGGTACCAAAGATGCCTAAAGGTACAATAAATGTCTCAGGTCAAAGATTTCCTTCATTTCTTTTGAGGAAAATACAGTGGCATCTACACACATGCACTTGCTTTTTATAAAAATACATTTCACACCCACAAAAAAAAAAACCAAACACATAACCAGCATTTTGTCATCTTTAACCCCAGACTCACCTTCAGCCCTGCATCCCCTCTTTATGTAGCTACAAATGCTTTGCTGGTCAGGTCAGGAATATGGAGTATTACCTACCTAATTTGGCAGTTGTTTCTAGGAAGTATTAAGTAGCCTATGGAGCAGAACAATTCCTGCCCGAGGAGCTGCTCTAAACCCATTGTGGAGTTATAGAATAAAGACACATTTGATCCTTTGGGAAAAGGGTTATGAAAATACATGGAAAAAATGTACTGTCCATGCATAGTAATATCATGGCTGTTTTCAATCACTTGGTCCCCTACAAAACAAAAGGGCTCTCTACACAATATAAACTCCAAGCCTCAACAACGGCAAGGGCAGAAAGGAAGAAGCAAAGCTAGTAGTATCTGGTTGGGGTTTTATATTTGTAACCCTAAAATGCCCAAGCTCATTGCCTCCCTCCCACCAAAGCAGCTCCACACAGCCTCAGTGGTGGGAAACCTGTCTGTGGGGCCAGTCTCTGCCTGGGGAAGGAGCGGGAGCTCAGCCACCACCAACTCCTGCAGAGGCTGGGTAAGAGCCTCCAAGTGAAGATGAAGCAAACCTGGGTTTTTGCACAGTTTAGGATCAACCTTTCCCTAGTCTGACCACCCCTTCTCCCTCACCCCCTGCGGAGGGAAGGCTTGGCAGGAGGTGAGAACCAGCCAGCAAGTGGTGGGCACACTCCTTAGGTTGTCCACACTTCTTGTGTTTTTAACTTCTCACCTTTTGTTCAGAAGATGAGGGAACAGCTCCAATGGGCAAACCAGGATCTGCACCCTTCTTCACAGAAGAACCTTTTCTCCCCCCTGACAGAAGTGTTTTATGCCCAAGCTCAAGATGGGGAGTACTTTGTTTTCCTGTCTCCCAGTCTGGAGCTGATTTTTAATGGGTTGTGCTTGGTGCCACTGGAGGCAGTCCGATAGCCTGATTTTCACCTTATCTTGGTTCTTGCAGAACCTGGATGGGAAAGAGAAGCTAATTAAAAACAACAGCATTGCTAGCAATAAGAGAGGGAAAAGCCTCCACACCCCTGCAGCAGTATTTCCCCACATCTTGCTAGCCTGAAAACATACACAGCAGCACGCAGGAGGCAGGTTTTGCTCAGGTCCAACATACACATGCCGCAGGAAAACTGTTTTGGAAACGCTCGTCATTTCAGTGAACCTGGGAGATCCCTGATATGGACCACGGCCTCAAGCTCACAGCCCAGCTAGAGCAGTGCAAAACATTAGCCAGAGCAAAGAGGCACTCAGATTGAATGCTGAAAACCTGCTCACACAGGTGGAAAAATAGGGTGAGATTTTCAGACATGAAACCAGCAGAACCAGCTCTGTAGGACAAGAAGCAGTTATCCCCTGAACGCAACGTTCTCCAGCACAAGGTTGGGGCTCCAAGAAGGAGCTCCTCAGTTGCCCACCACAACTCCCCTTGGCCCCTTCCTGCACAGAAAACCTCCCTTTATTAAAGCCGAACTCAGGTGTTGCATGGTTGGTTAGTGCTCGCCGTGGTGCATCGGCACTCATGGGAGTGGTAAGTCAGAGCGCTGATTTGCATTTGGATTTACCATTAAACAGATTAGTGAGAAGCTACTGATGAATGCTTTCAGCCTCACTGCCTGAGACAGTGCACCCACCCCAAAGTCCACACTCCCCCTGCCTCCTCCTCACCTCTGCTACCAACTTCCACTCACACACATCACAAGGAAAACCCTTTCACTTCACCTTCGGTATAGATGGAGATCAACCTCACGTCCAGGCCACCAGCAACCTGGAACAATGAGTCAATCTATGTGGGGTGAGCCAGAAACCCCAAAATCCTGGGGCTAAGTAGCCCTGGCCAGAGGAGCCCAGATGCCACGTGCATACCCAGAGGCAAGCAGAACTGTGTCACAGCTCTAAGAAACCAAACCCTACAGTGCCGGGGCAGACGCATGTCCCCGTGCGAGCAACCAGGGAACCCACAGCAGCTTTGAAGCTAATGAATCAGAGCTGGGAGGATTGGGAAATCCAGACTGCACTGGGGAAACAAAAATAATGAAGCGAGGTTCCCCCAGAAGATGGATTGTTTCAGAGCCCAGGAGTGAAGGGGAATGGATACAGCAAGCTCAGGAAATTGAAAACAACTTTTGGTAAATACTTCCTTTCGTTCCAACACTTGGTCTTTTATCAAAGCTCCTTCAGACCCTGACAGCACTGCACAAAGTAGCTCAGCTCTGTCATAATGCAAAAGACAGGCCCGGCAGCTAATGGAGCAGAGTCGGGTTCGATTTCCCTGGAAATTGCTCAGAGAGGAAAGCCAGGAGACAAGGAGCACCGACCGCTAATGTCCTTCGGTGACACCACCGCCTCCCCTCGTGCCCTCTGCCTCCCACGCCACGGCTCCCCACAGCTCATCCCCGCACACCAGCGGGAGGGAGAGCAAAGCAGAAGGGGAGGAAGGATGTGATCACTATCCCCAGGAGCAGAGTGGCAGCACCAGAGCGCGACGTGGCTCCCTGCTTTGGGGTTACCGCTCCCACCACTGCTGCTTTCGCAGCACCTGATGTAAATCCTCCTGCAGGGTGGTTAACCTGCCTTATTAGAGGCAGGTCTATCAGTAAATCCTCACCATCTGTGGAGTGTCTTCCAGCCTGTTGGGTTTTTAGCTGTCCCCAGGGAGTTGTCTGGTTTTAGCAGCATCGCAAGGGGACTACAGCAAGATGCTTTTCCACCCCAAAGGCACTCTTGTGAGGCGGGTTCCCATGCTGGATGCACAGGGCACTCCCAGGGCTGTAGTATTCCTTTGGGGCACCACATCCCCATCTCGCTGGGACACCCGAGGGGCATGTCTGAAACAAAACATGTCGTTTTCTTGGCGCTCAGAGAAAATGCCCGATTCCTCTCGCTTGGGATTTATTAAAATCAATGGGAAAAAAAAGCCCCATACTTTTTTAGCTTCCCTAGGCTTTGTCACTTGTGTCTCATGCCAGCTTAACATCAGTGTAGTCACTCCAGATTTATGCTACAATCCATATAAAAAAAAGGGAATCTGTTGTGACAGATCCCAATGAGAAGAGGGGAGAGCAGAGTCCTCTTGCCACAAAACTCAGTATTCATGTGGAAAAACTCAAGCCCCCCTTTTTACCACAGGCATCTGAAAACCACCCTCTTGATGCATTATACTGTTCTCTCTCTTCCTCCTCAATAAATCAGCACTGCCCAACTTCGTATGGATGAGAATAAAAATAACTTGAAATTACACTCGAGCGCTGGTACCTGCTTCAAATTTGAGAGGCCTGTTGCCGATTACAAACCACGGGGAGTAAAGTGTATATACTTACTAAATCAATATTAAGAAGTAATAAACACACCCTTGCAATTTCCCTTTAAGGGCATTAGCCTCTTATGATGGTTCACATCCTTTGGACTTAAAATATCTTTTTTTTTTCCTCCCAAACAGTGCTACTGATGCAGAGAATAAACCCACACTTTTCTGTTGTAAGAGGAGTCAGCGGAGGAGGAGAATGAGACACCCCCTTCGCGGGTGCTGCTGCCCACCTTGCAAACACCACTCCTGCCTGTGCCAGACAGCATCCTGCACAGGTAACATACAGCACCGTGGATTCCATGACCATCAGGACAAAGCCACCATAAGCCATATCCTCCACAGAGGTGTGGTTCACCCTCCTTGAAGGCTTTGCTGCGTGTCAGCCAGGGGAGAGCTGCCTCCCACCAGTGCCTCTCCTCAGCAGCAGGGAACGGTGCTTGGCTGCTTGCACAACTGTCCCTACATATATGGAGCGCAGGGGTTAGTGCGGAGGCTGAAATATCATGCCTATCAGTAGGGCCCTGTGAACAGAAAATAGCAGAGGATCTGGTGGCAGTTTCCTTTCAAGACGTACAGGAATAGCAGCACACATCTCTGCCGGATCATATGGACTGAATTCCTCAGCCCGAATCCTTCAGCTTTGAATTCTTCTACAAACCATTTTTTCCCCCCTTGGCTTGTTTGTTGTTTCAGGACCATTACAACTACCATGAATGGTTTATATTATATAACCACCCTGTCCCCTTATTGCGTTTTGGGGAGGAGACTCTGACAACCAGCCAGATTTAATTTGTACTTTAAATTGGCTTCTGGGCCAGACAGTCATGCCTTCCAGATGGAAAATCCAGTTGCACTCACCAGCAGATATCCCAGTGCATTCGGCTCCCAAGTCAGCTTTGTCCAAAGCATGCTCTGGCATGCAATTTGGGTTGTTGTTTTTTTTTTTTACAGCTGATGGCCACCGCAGTCCCTGGTGAGGCAGCATCACTTTCCATCACCTGTACCAGTTCAGCTGTCAGCTCTGCCTCGCTGTCCTGTTGTTCTTTCCTAGAAGCCTATCCAACAGCTGTAGCGGCTTTATAACTGCCACATTTGGGATCTGCCTCCCTGGGAAAGTCCTTTCAGGTTGCCTCTCCCAAAAGTGACTGTTACACTTGCCTGTTTAACACTAGCCCAAATGAAAAATAATTTAAGCAAGCAAACACTGTGCTGCTTTTCCTGCATGCAAAGATCCACTCGTCTCCTGCCAGGGCAGAATCAGGGCTACATTGAACATGGTTTAGGTTACAGGAAGAGGCTGGTGAGTGGCACGTTATGCATGAGACACTAACATCACTCACAGCCAGAGTGTTAAAAGTCTGCATTGATAGAGACCTGCAGGGAAATGGCATGGGAAGGCACCAGTCATCAGCACCACAGGCAGGTGTAAACCTGCATGAAGGAGAGCCTCAGGTCTCTACCTGAGGCTCTCCTTCACAGACCTGAGGTCTGTGGTTTCCTCACAGCCCCTGGGGGGAAGATTGTCCTTTTAGCCTTTCTATCACAAGCCACACATAGTTGTAGGGCTGTATGACCTGATGGATAAAACAATGACTCGATCCTTTCCCCACCTCTGCCACTCTTCTTGCTTGGTGTCCTTGGGGACAGCCTTTCATTCTTGGCATCTTCACTTTCCTCCACAGAGAAGTGAGGCTACTCTGTAAACTGCTTTAAGATAAATTGCTGACCAGGGTTATCATTTGAGAAAGAGAGATTAATAAACTACTACCCACAAAGCTTTTCAAGCTGGAGTTATCAAATTCCTAACTTGCAAGAACTGAATGTCATGCTGCCCATGAACACATCATTTTCCTGGTCTGGAAAGACTCCTCTCATCATTTAAAAGCCTGCTTATGTTCATCTCACACCTCCATGAGATACATGTCAAGTATCACCCAGGGAAAGACAATGAGTGGTGCTGAGGGACACCTGAGAAGCCCTCAAGTGCAACACTGAATGAACTTCCCTCACTCTTGATGCTTTGTCTGGTGCTAAGAGGAGAACAACCATCCCACTGCAACCATTCTATGTCTTTCCCAAGTACCTCCATGTTTTCAGGGTCTTTGGCTGCCTCCCAACATGCACGGGACAGAAATGAGCTTCTTGGGGAAAGGGTAGGAACAAGCTTTCTCAAGGCCATCATCTGTGAAGAGACAGAGCTTGCAAGGAAGGTCAGAAGATTGCCAATCATGCTGTTGACAGTCAAGTTCTCTCCTGAAAGGCTTAATGAGAAGCCCACCACCAAGAGCCAGTGCTGCAGCTGAAAGCATCTGGGGGAACACAGCCATGCAATGAGCACTGTGTTACACAAGAACAGGAGAGGCTCAGCCGGGCTCATTTCTTGTGTAGGAGAGCTGGGGTGTTGAGCAACATGCAGCAGAGACAGTTAGATCTGCTGCCAGGTGTCTACTCCATAGCCCAGCAATACCCACACATCTCCTGAGTCTCCATTTCCCAGCACCTCTTGCAGGGACACACATTCAGCAAAGAAGTGTAAACCACCATCAAATCTGAGTGGCTGCACTTTACAGCCACTTCAGCTCAGGCCCAAACAATTGCAGAGAGACCACAGTAGCAAAGACCAGACCTGTATATTATTTTAAAGGCATAGTTTGTTTTGTTTTTATTCCCCTGCCTGCATCTCTCTGAAACTGCCCCCTGTTTGTTTGGGATATTTGCAGGCATGCAATGCTTTCCCAGCACACTTCACCGGGGGCACTGCCATCCTAACAGCCTCTGCCTTTGACTCCCATGCTGCTTGGACACCAAGTCCTTGGACTCCTCTGCAGAGCAAACCAAATGTGTGCAAAAGCAGACATGAGAAAATAACATGTGCAGAAGGACTGACGTGTTAAACTATGAGCAATAACTCCAGGTGTGGAAGAGAGCTCCAGGGCTGATGCTTACTGCTCTGCTGGATTAAAAGAAAATAAATTTCGAGGACCAGGGAGCTCCACAGCAGGATCCAAGTCAAACTCATGCAATCCTGCCTAGAAACCGGTGTTTTGGAAAGCGGGGAAAATGCAGCACAGAGAAATGCTCCCAAACACCCTGAGGTTGTAAACATCACCCCCAGCCCCTGCTCCCCTCACACTGGATTGGGAGGCCTAGCAGCAGAGACTAGCAAGAACTGGTTTTGAAAAGATGGAAAATAGGTTTCCTGAGGGAGAAGAAAAATCAGTCTTGTTTGGCACCTTTGGAAAAGGAAAAAACAAAAAAATCAAAACCCACAGTAATGTTCTCGATACAAAGCCTAAATGCAGGAAGAAATAACAAGTGAAATAAGACAGTTACGTCTTTTAACAAAAAAACACTGTCTGGCCACACTGCTCCATTTAAGTCAGGCCTGGCCCGGCATCACTCAGCAGCAGTGAAGTTCCTCACAGACCATTGCTGGCCACAGCCACTGAAACATCCTGCCCTGACTTGGCCCTCACAACCCCTGCCATTTACATTCACTGTCTGCAATCTGTGTGAATGGTATGGTCCCAGCAGCAGACACGTTTATCTACCTGTTAACGCTGTGCTGTCACCTGCTGCTCACCACTGGGTCACTGGGTCTCTCCTCTTGCTCTGTCTCCATAAAGACAGGGACGGGTTTGTAGAAGCAGCCCGATATTTTTTCCATTCCCACCTCACTATGCAAAGAAGCATCTACTGGGGATCAAGGTCTTCCTTCCCTGGAGGGATTTCCTTCATAAATACCTTTTTACAACTGATTTCTTTGGGCTACCCTTCTAAAGGGTCACACAAGAGTTCTTGTGGGGAGCTGGTTTTGGAAGAGCACATTGTAAGCTGTTAAATATTGTTCCTGGTAGGAAAATACAACAGTGCTGACAGCAAAGCAGTCTGACAAGCAGCCTCATACTCCCAGGCTCACTGGAGCAAAAACATGACTAGCTGAAAGAGTCTTCAGTTCTCCCCTCTTTTAGTCCTAAATCAGCAAGTCTCCACGGCATGTATGACCCTACATTAAACCAAAGGGAGGGATACCTTTCTTAGCATAGCTGTGTCTGAATTCACATTGCAAAAGCAGTGAGATTACATTCTCCCCAGTTGTCTTCAGATACATTTATCAAATGTCCCAGAGTTAAAACAGGTTATCTCATGAAATATCAGTTTCAGGTGTCAAAGCAACTTTTCTTCCTCCTTTCTTAGACAAAACACATTCTTGTCCTGACAAATTAATACATTGGGGTGTTTCTTACATGACTGCAGGAAGCCAAGAGCCCTAGTAGCAAACCTGTGCAGTCCCATATGCATCACCAAAGCATCTAGTGCTCTGAAACTGAAAACCCACCCAAAATGCTTCCCTTAACTTGCATTCAACAAAGTTGAAGAAAGGCTTCTACACTAGAAGCCTTATATGGACCCAGCAATCTGAACCGGTGTCTGCAGGACTCGAGCCCACACCTCAAGTTCCATCATTTAAATTCACAGACAAGCAGATGAGCCCCCCTAGTTTCTGTGCTTGCTCTCCTTTTCTATAAATTATATGATCCAAAAGCAGCCATTTCATCAGCAGGAAGGGGAAGGAAAGGGGAAGGAGTTCATGGCTAGAGGCAAGGGTGGGAGATCCATCAGCAGTCATTGCCACAGGCAAAACATACTCCAGTTGGGAAAAACTAATTAAACTCACTGCCAAAATTAAAATAGATTGGAATGGTAAGAAGCAAAGGCAAAATTAAAACACTGTCCTGATCATGTACCAAGGTGTAACAGCCCCGATATGGTGTCTCCACAGACAGCAGGGGAGTCCCTGCCCAGATACCTCCTCCTCACCACACCATGGTGCTCACAGATCTGCTCCTCACTTTTTCACCCCCATTCCTTGCCTTTTTCCAGGCTTTTTCCTCCTCTTTCCCTCCATTTCCCCCAGGGGCTGCACCAAGCAGGGCTAAGTGGCTGCCAAAATGGCAGGAAATGGTTGTGCCCAGGGCAGCTCCTGCCTCTCCTCACAGAGACTCCACTGCCACCCTGGACACAAGCATCCGTCCCCAGGGAAGAGGGCACCTAACCAACCATGGCAGTCTGGGAACCCAATATAAACCAGTGCCTGAAAAGAGGAGCTTCCATTTCCTCACAAGAACCACCCGAGACCTGCGACGCTTCACCTCCAGCCAAAGCCGCCATGACGCTGTACACACGTGCACCCAGATACTCAACACGCTGCTCTACCCACCTCATCCCAAGTTTCCAGAGATGACTAATTAAGTTGTAAATGCTGTGCTTTCTTTCCTCCTACCTCCATATGTTTTCACTTCAGCTTTACAGCAGAAATATTTCCTGGCAGCTGCCTTCAATTGAGGGCAGGGAGGGAGGTAAGCTGGCGGAGCAACCCATGGAAGCGACACACTTTTTGGGTCCTTCTGGAGTGAAAAATAATAAAAAATAAATAAATAAAGGCAGAGGAAAGGTAGTATTGCTCATTTTTTCATGTCAGTGATGCTAAGGACAGCTGTGGTGGACTCAGTGAGACACCAATGGCCAAAATGGCAGGATAGTTAAGATGGTTTGCTCTCTTGTTTTGGGGCGGGGAGGAAACTACTCTCACACACCACCTTCCAAATCCTGGAAATTGACCTGTCCCATAAAATGCCACCTCCTGATTGACATCCTCCTGTGTTAGGTCGGTAGAACCCATGGCATCGCTGACAGCAAGAGGTGGGAGGTGATGCTGTCTTGGCTTTATTCAGTTCTGGATGCTGAGAAAATGGTCCTTATCTTCACCTGTGCGTTTCCTTGCCTGAAATGAAACATCTCTCCCAAGATCCCTCCCAAAATGAACACAGCAGATACCAGTGCAGTAGCCAAGCCAGGAACCTTAGCAAAGACCATGCTGGCCCCAGCACAGCACTCCAGCCTGGGAAAGCACACAGCCACCACGTACATCCCCACTGCTGTACACTCGCATGCAAGCTGTGGGGCCAAGGGATGGCCAGCACAGCCAGAACTGGGAACTGGAGACAGGAGCCACAGGCTGAAGATCAGAACTGGAAAAATCAGATAACCACAGTAATATGGAGATCAGGATCCAAATCTGCTGCATGCTGGGGAATGCTTGGAGCTGGGTTCAGGAGCTGAGCCATGTCCAAAAACTCCACAGCTCCTCTTTGCCAGCAAGGACTCATACCATCATGTTCCTGGGCAGAGCTGGCCTGTGCCACATGAAGGCTACAAGACAGCAAGGTGAAATACCTCCTTGAAAACAGCTCCTGCTCTTGCAAGGTAATTTCACCTTACCCCCATTCTCTGTGCAAACACACAGGGTTTGTTTCCCTCCCTGTCCATTTGCAGGACATGAGGTTTTCTCTTCAGTGTTATAACCAATCCAGCAGATTCACTTGTACTTTTTTCATGTCCTTGCTAGGACATTAAAAAAAAACCCAAACTGATCTAAAGCTGTTTTCCATGACACATCCTTCAGACTGGTCTGCTCCTTTCCATAACCTCGGCTTTTCTCCCAAACTCACCTTGTAACAAAACTTAATGTTTATTTATGCTCAAAACACGTTCCTGCTGCATCCCATCCCCTATGCTGAAGTACAACTGCATTGTGAAAAGGGTTTGCCATTTCCAGAGGCAAAGCCCAGCAATTAATGGCTATCAGAGCCCCAGCTAATCACTCTGCACGTGTTACCTTTGCACAGAAGCCAAAGCAATAAAATTCCCAGAGCTCATGTGAACTTCTGTGTTGCCCAAATCATAGCCACCTGCTGCTGTAGCTTTTCCATAAAACCCCATCTCCTCTCCTTCCAGGCCACTCCACCACAATTTTTATTTTGCTGCACTATGGGCTCGAAGGGCAAATGTCTTCACACGAGTTATGTCACATCCCAAAAAGCATCAGAATATCTCAACTGGGTACCTGATTTTATTTTTCACCTCAACAGCCTACAGGAAAGCCTCAGAAATGCTAAAACAAGCATCACTGTTAAGAACTAGGCAGATACAGCCACATTCATAGCTCTGCCTTTCATGGGAACATCAAAACAACAAAAAAAAAAACCCCCTAATTTAACGCTATCCTCTTCACCTTTCATGTTATGCCAGGACCCCAGTTCCACAAATGGAGAAGCTGACCCCCCACCTCTTCAAGCAATCCTCCATCCTTCATGCTCTTGCAACCATGTTCAACCTGGAACACTCTTGCTGCCACGTTTCCAGGTGGTCCCGATTAATCCCACGGAGCTGGAGCCCAGCACGTAACCAGGAGCTCGCCCATGCAGCGGCAACTGGGAGTTCCCAGGCACGCTGTATTTATCTGTAAATCAAAGTGAAGCTAAGCAGCTCCCCAGCCCTGACAGCCTTGGTGTGTCTCCCAGAATATATTACAATTTATTTTTATGACATGCTATCTGTCTTTCTATGTTGGACATCGTGTTTACTCAAGAGTTTCTTGCAAAAAGATGCCAGGGGCTGTCCACTGGGAATAGAAGAAGTTCAAGAGGATGTGCCATCCTGCTTTATTTTTTTTAATCCATCAGTAGCTGCTGTGCTGTTTAAAGAACACAGTGTTGTAGTGAAAAACTTTTCAACACTTCATTCCACGCATAACTCCCCTTTCCCTGCAAAATGCCACTTGCAATTTCCTAGCATCTCCCCCTGCCCCCTCCCCCCGGGTGGTTACCCTAAAACTTCTCCCCAAAGGCTTCTGGCCAAATTTTGCCTCCAGATATGTGCATTCAACTATCAGTGAAATTAGAGGCTTGTTTGCATGCAAGTTGGAGGAAGGCATTTGACTGCCATCAGCAGCCTCTTCCAACCAGCCACAGAGTACATACACACCAACAGTTTGGACCTGCACTTCAGACACCATGGCCCAGGGGTATCCCAATTCCCAGACCTCTGGGGAGTTTCACACCAAAGCCATCACATCTGTGAGCTGCAGAGGAAGACGACTTCAGCACTGCAGGTAGGTGTAACAGGCACAGGAGCTGGGTGCTGGCTTTGCTCTCCAGAACCTCCTCATCTTCTCAGCCCCTTCAGCTGCAGGTAGGTTTAGTGCAGAGGAAAGTTGGAGTTACACATTTTGAAAGAAAAGAAGTGTGCAATATCTACACACTGAGGATGCCCCTGGGGTTCTGGTGGACTGCTGAGTGATTCAGCTCACACAGGACCCCGCTTGCTCTTCACTGATTAAAGAGGGAGATGGGTGCCTCCATGCACAGCCCAGAGTTGTGTCACCAGGCAGCCACAGGTTCACATGTCACATCCTATCTTCTGCCTCACACAACAGCAGTGTTCCTTGTGAGCTGAAACCACTGAAACGCAGTCATGAGTTTAACACAGAGGGACATTCGAGACCTGCTGGATCCTCTGTAGCACTCACAGAGAAATCAGCTGCTTTCTGGTGGACAGGAGTTTATTTTCATCCTTCCAAACAGATATTTCTTCATCACTTGCTCCTGGAGGCCAGTACCTCCAATATGTGGTGGCAGAAGAGCCTCAAGAGTGGCTCCTTCAGCTCTTCTGGTTCACCCTGGCAGGAAGGGCAGCAGGTCACAGAAGGGCTGTTTTCAGGACTGTAGCAGATTCTTGTAGCTCCACAGACATTGTGCCCAAAGGTTAGACAAGACCAAGCTCAGACCTTTCCCACACACATACGTGCATGTTTAAATCCATCCATGCAAACACAAAATTAACACCCCCTCAGCCCCTTCTTGATTCTGGTGGAGGAGATTTAAGATGTATGCTAGCCTTGTGTTTCAGGATCCTGGTGTAACCAAGCTGTCTTGGAAGAAAACCTGCTTTTGGAAAGTATGTCTCTCCTCCTTTCCTCTACCCACATGCATGCGTGCATGGGGTGGTTTTTGTGGATGAATCTGCTGCTATGGAGCAATTGGGACAGAGGAACCAAAGCTATTCACAGCTGGTGCCCACATTATTTCATTTAGTGGCAGGGCAGCAACGAATTCCAAGATGGGTGAAGAGTGGAAGAATGAATCAGTCCAACATTAATCTATTTTGTTCATTCAGCTAATAGCATAATCTCAAAAAGTCCACAGACTGGTCTTCAAGAAAAGGAGAGGATAAAGAGCAAACCATGTAACATGTCCACTATGTTTCCTGCCCTTAATCCTTTCTGGTATTTGTGTTTATCTCTGTTCAAATCTTTACAACCCCTCTTCTGTGCTGAAACACAAATGGAGAAGACAGTGTCCCTGGACAGAATGCATCCTTTTCAAATCTTTTTTTTTTTTTCTCCATCCTTGACCCAATCACCATCTTTTTCCAAAGCTGTTTAATCCTTGTCTTGGGTTTTGGCAGCCAACCTAAACACGCACCAAACCAGTCTGTTGATAACAGAAAGCTGTTGCACTGAAGATAAATAAGGGGTTTCCAGTCTACAGAAGTTACCTTTTTGCCAATAGGATAGCTTAACAGCTCTGGACCAGCACCTTTATCCAGAAAGGCATGATGGCCTCCCAGCATCTAAAGACTGCAAAGTCTTTCAGTCATTCAGTTGACTTTCTTGCAGTTTGTGTTCTGCAACAGTCCCACTGACATCCACGAGGTGATCCTGTAACAAACACCCCTTGCCAACAACAAGAGCGCTGGCAGGTGACTGCAGGAACGTATGCAACTCACAGACCTATTGGCATAGTGCAAGAGTTTCAGACCTCCTGCCCAAACAGTGCCTGCAAGTGATGGGCTCCCAAAAGTTTTGCTTTGGTTTTTGACCTAGAAATATTTCTAATCTTTGAAAGTCTGTGTACCTCAGTAAATGGGAGGTGCGGGGGGGAGGAGGGTTTCAGCTTGAACCTGTTCTCTGGCATCTAAGTAGTCCCAATGGGTCTGGGGAAGGAAAAAAAAAAAACCACACCAACCCAATAAACTGCTTGGCTAAAAGAGCAAAAATAATTGTCCCCAAAGGAAGAGCCTCTCCAGTGTCTTGGCTACACACCACAATGATAAATCCGAGTAAAACTGGTCTCAGTCCCTGTTGACTACAGGGACCTGGATGGATATTGTTGCCATCACTTTGAACTGAAGGACACAAAAGACCTCATTTATTCTTCCTTCTTCATTCCCTGTCATAAAAGGCAGGAAATGCAGTAATATGGCATTTCCAGTGCCATTTCATTTACTCTGTGCCTGAACTATTTTTATTTCCCAAGGCAAAGGGAGAAGTGCAAGACAAGCGTCCGTCCTTAATTCCAAATTTCCTGACATTGATTAATTCAAACCATAGATCTAATGTTGTTAGGACAATATTTTCTTCTATATGTGCCCTACTACTGATGTTAAACACTTACTGTTTGTTTCCCACAGCAGCTGGGAACATGGAAACGCGTACTCAGATGGCTGAGTCACCTCCCCATTGTCTAATGTTAGCATCGCGGCCTGGACACAGCACGGTAAGGATGTTCTTGCCTCCAAAACCAGGAGCACCCCCATCAGGGTGGAGCATGGACCTTCAAAGAGAAGAAGCAAGTAGCAAGGAGCACTGCCAAATTGAGAAGGCCAGACAAACGGCGAGTGGGGATGAACAGCCAGACCCTTAATCCCACCAAATGGAAAGCGGATAGTCCTGAAGGGAGGAGAACTCCTGCTACTCTGTCTCGTCATTGAGCAGCCAGGATTTCAGCTCTTCGTGGACAACCAGAGTTGGCAGGGATGGGAGAGAGCCACTGCCTTTGTCTCCTTCCCAGTATACACCACCAGCTGGAGGCAAGCCCCCAGCAACTGCAGCCCCTGGCACCAACCCTGGGGACCCCCCATGGATTCAGCTTGGGTTAGTAACGTCCGTCTTCCCTGGGAGCCAGGGATTTGTTGTGGAAACGCTGCCAGAAGGCCTTAACTTTGGCTTCTCTTCCCAAACATTTGTGGAAAGGCTGCAGAGCATCTGCTGGGACCCCAAGCTGAAGGGAAGCCAAAGGCAAGCACGGAGAGATGCCCCATCACAGATACAGCTCCTGCCAGAGATCTGGTGCAGCATCAGACCCTGCATCTCCAGGGCAGGGGTGTATAGGTGTATAGGAGTTCTTGTGCTTCCTTCCCTCCTTTTCTCCAAAATCTTTCTCCAGGAAAAATAAAGAGGAAAACTAGATCTGAGAGGCCTGTAGGAACAAGGGGTGAGAGCTCACGGGTGCCTCACTGCCCACCCCACCTTCGCACCTTTCGATTGGAAACGAAGCTGCCATTTGGGAGATAAGCAGGAATGCAAGACAAAATAATTACCTTCCTATTTTTTTAAGGAAATAAAAGAAAACAAAGATGGAGGATATGAAACTGCCAGCAGGAAATCAGGTCTTAGCAAAGCAAGGTGTAATGAACAGAAAACACCAGTCCATAGGTGTCTCCACAGGGGACGGTCACAACTGTAATGGAGCCATCAGAAAAATATTGTTTTCCTTGCAGTAACACCTCAAGCCCAATTTACTACAAAGCAGAGAGAGCTGGAAGAGACTGGGAAGTCCCTTCATCCAGTGCTGCTTCCCAGGGACTGCATGAGGCCAGTTCAATTTGCACCTTTTATCACCCCTGCCTGCATTTTACTTGTTTGCAGGAACCCTCTCCCCAAGGCAATAAAACCAAAATGACTGCAGAAAGCAGGCTGTGGAAATGACTGGAATCCAAAGGGGTTTTGCTGGGGTGAGAGCTTCCAAAAGGCACCACTGGACACCTCCACCCCAGGCACCTGGTAGCCCCCAATCCCACTAACACCCTTTGCACAGCACTGGGTGCCCATTCCCTGCATGGAAGCAGTACCAGCCCACCTTCCCTGTTTCTGTGGGTGCCCTCCCACCCATGCATTTCCTTCTACCTCTACTTGAAAGTCCCAGTCTGACAGAAGCCACGGGGCTGAGCCCATCAACAGAGGAAGACTTACCAGCTCCGCTTGATTCTCCAGCTTGCAAGCCTTGCCCCCAGCTTGGCTGCTTCCTCTCATCACAGAAATACAGACCTGAAACTCTACATTACAGACCATTTTAGTGCTCAGCAGCAAGCCCCAACACACCCCTCTAAATTTTTTCCATTATTTTTCCTCTCCATTTATCAGAACAAGGGTCCATGCAGCTCTCTGCCCCTCCTGACACAGTGCTGCAGAGGATAAGATCTGCCTTGAGGAACACAAAACCAAAGAGCTGGTGTAGGCACCAGCCAGCACCTGCGTGGAAAGGGAGCAATGGAAGAAATAAAGATTTTCCCAGGGAGAGTGATCAGGGGAGATGTTTAAGTGTTAAAGACCCATAGGCAGCCAGGATCCTCACTGCCACTGACCCTCAGTTAGCTCCAACCTGCCAAGGGCATCTTTGCCCATCATCTGCATGGCTCTGTATAGGCAAGAAATCAGAAACACAAGCAAGTCTTGCTTTTGTGGGCTGCTAATTGCTGTGAGCTGATAAACTGCAGCTCTTCTGGCTGCCGTGACCTGCCGAGCACCCCCTCCCAGCGCACCTCTCCCACTCAGCTTCGCTCTCGGGAGAAATTAGGCTGAGTTTCAAACAAACCTGGGCTGAGCTTCAAGTGAGTCTGAGCCAACTCCTAATTTATGCCGTCAGCATATTGCTTTGGGGTCAAAACCATAAGACACATAGAGACTTCACCTCTGGTTTGCTCCAACCTGAAGTTTCATACATCTGAGACATCCTGGCTGCACCTCGCTGCCGGCAGTTGCCTCAATTGCAGCACAGGGCTCGGCGAAAGGAGGAAAGCCTGGGAGACCATGCTGGAGCAAAGGGTTAATGCATGGGGTCTCAAGTCCAGCCCAGTTATTTCAGGGTCGTGCTCCCAAGTTATAAATTCTCAAAAAAAGAGGCTTCACTGCAACGAAAGGCGCGGTTACTCTTAATCAGGCAGAGCTGCATCTCAGCAAGCAACCCTTTGCCTACAAGGGGGCTGTGCACGAGGGGACATGGGAAATAGGTTTCTGGAAGCTGGACATCAACCCTGGTTAGCAGGGTGCAGGGCCAGAGCATGAAGAGTAGAGCTCAACTAGGAAAATACCTCTTCATTTAAGGACACCCTGGAGAATCATTGTATTTTATGGATGTTGAGGTGCAGAGAGGCATCACCATACTAGTCTGTCACTCTTCAGGCATAATACACTGACTCTATTTACTTTCACCTCATTCTCTCTCCTCCCAACTCCTTCTGAAACAACACACCTCCCTCTGGGTCACTCTTTCCAGGGCAAGATAAATGAAATTTGTGCTGGCCATGAGGGTCAGGAAAGCCACTGACCTCTTCCTATAGCAAAGCAAGCATAACCAGCTGGAGGCGGGAGAGCACATCCAGAGACCCCCGTGCTCCCCACACGCGGGCTGAGACTCTTCCCACCACATCACCACTGCTGGAAAAGTGGGAAAAGATATCTCACCTCATAACAGGTCTGCCAGGCAAACTGAAGAGCAGGAAGGCAGACTTTCTCCTCTAGAGACCTCTTCCCCAGTCCTATAAAACACACAGAGGAAGGTTTCAGCACATTAGGGCTTTGTCTGCACCACAACAAAATGGAAAAGCCCCCATGAAACCAAAGCCACCTTGAATTAACAAGGAGAGCGCTGAATCAAACCACATTGGGATGCTGAGGTAGGAAATCTTCCCCATCCCCATGTGTTGTAGCAGCAGCATGAGTGAAAATGTTGGCCGAGCTTTGCCAAGAGCATCTACCCCATGCAGATATTCCCACGTACGCATGACATAGTACAACACGCAAAGCACACACGAGCCACCTCTTTGCAGCATCGAGATGACAAGCAAATCACAGTCCGTGGTGACAAGTAGAGGGCATGTATCCTCTTCAGTGGCAAGTGCTGGCCCCAAAGCGACCACCAAGATGATGGCACAGAGGTCATCATCTCAGTGGAGGAGGACAGAGGAGCACAGCTCTTCTCTGTGAATTTTGCTCTCCTCTATGAGAAAGTTTAATCTTGCTGGGAGGCTGCATTTATATTGTGGCTGAAGGAATTGCTCCAAACTGGAGACCAGTAAGTTAAACAATCTCCCCAGCTTGTCTTTGTGCAGCAAACATGTTCCACAGCACTTCAATAGTTTGGGCAACGGTGGGGCTGTGTGTCATGTATTATTTCTGGCCATCTGGAACAAGCATTAACCACAAATAAGCAAATTTGCTTGTTCTTTACTGCAAAGAAAGAAGAGCCTTGCCAGAGCAACACTCATTTCCATCGATGACAGATGTTCCAGGCATGCTTGGGTACTGACTGCTGCATGTAAACCAGCAGCCACCCACCTCCATCCTGAGGAACCACCATGCTTCACAGGCTGAGATTCTGAAAAACTAGAAAGAGAAAGGGAAAATGAAGGAGAAAAAAAAAAAAAAAAGAAAAATCAAACTTTTAAGTTGACTCAAGTTTACTTTTTCCCCTGGGCTTCTGACCCAGTGTCCCTGAGGACCAAGTAGCTCTCCTCTCCTCCTGTCTCTGCCAGTTTTTGCAACCCTGGGCAGCTTGCAGGCGAAGCGGAGTGAGCTGCCCAGGACAGCCGCACAGTTGAGGGTGGATGGGCACGTAGAGACAGGGCTCCCCATGGACCATCTGAATTGGTGCCTGGAAAAATCCCCAAACCTGGGGATCACAAGCCAGCTCCACGTTCTCCATCTCCACACGGACACTTTCATCTCCCTCCCTGTCCTACACATACACACGCAGGCGGCTGCTCTCTTACTTTCAACCTCCCACACAAGCCAGAGGGACGAAATGAAATCAATAAATAACCGCTGTTAGCTCCTGCATTTTCCAAGTAGTGCACAGGGATTTAAGTACATGTAACTTCCATTAACCTCATTTAGAGTCAAAAACATAACACCCTGGCCACTGCTCTGCAAACACCGAGGCTGTGCTGCAAGCCACTGGTGCTGGCGAGCCCTCGCGGTTTCTTTGCCCAGACCGAGGTTGAGAGTTTGGGGATTTCTTTGGCTTGGCTTCTTTGTTGTTGGGAATTTCTTTGTTGCTGTTGGGTTTTGTTTTTAAGAGGAGTAGCTGCCATCCTGAAGTTCTCATTTCCCTCCTGTTATTGCTTTCATTTGCTGGCATTATACAGAAGGGGGCTGTGTTCCAAGACCATCCCATCCCCACATGTCAGGACTTCAGTGGCAGGCAGCTGAAGCTCGCTGCACTTTACCACTAACCTGCATATGCTATGAAGAGCTGTCCAGGTGTCCTGATTTCACCAGCCAGTCCCATTTCTTACAGCAGTTGCCCTGAAAATGCCTGTGCCAGGAGCTTCTAGCTCAATTAAGAGAGGTTTTGGCTTGAGACTCAGCTTTCTCTTTCAGGCTTGTACATATGTGTATGTTTATTTCAGGATGGGGGCGGAAATCAGCAAGAAAATAAAACAGACATGAGTTTGAGGCCACCCTGGTGATGCTCAGGAACCTCTGGGACACAGGACTGTCACTACTCTCCCACCAGCCAGGAGCAGGTACACCCACAGGCGCTAAGCAGCACAGCTCAGCTTCCGGAGAGCACATCCCCTCCATCATTCCACCAATCCAAAGTATTTCCAAGAGCCATAACACTCCCCAGCACTGACAGCAAGCGCTGCCACACAGAGCAGAGCACTTTGGCCACTAAGATAACACCGCTGCATCCCAGCATTGGGCATTCCTCTGATAGACAACCCTTTGCACCAGGTGAAAGCCAAGGGCTCACTTGCTGCAGGAATTACCTCAGTCTGCAAGCAAAGGATTCCTTGTATTTTTTTTTTCCAGCCCTGCTAGGCAGATGTAATTAGCAAATTAAAGCAATTGCAACCTCCCTTGTGTGTGCTCCAAGTCATGCCGAGCAGCTCTCCGAACTCCAGCACGACAGCACACTGCTGTACGTTTACAGCCCGCTCAGCCCAGGCCTTTGATCGTGTATTTTTAGAGAAGCATTAGGAGACACGGCAATTGTCTTCCTTTTTAGGAAATCCTTTTCAAGAATACTAATTTCTAATCAGGGCTGGGCACAGAAGAAAGCGTCCTTCCACAGGAAAGGGCTTTCAAAATGGCCTTCAAGATGTCCGGCAGCAAGTTTAGGAGGCAGGTGAATTGTTGCAGGGTTTTCCTTTGTACTCATTTTCTCTTTGTATCTGCTAGAAAGAGGACCAAAACAAAGAAAATATGGAATTTTTTTTTTCTTTTCAATAACATACCAAACACTTTAGTAAGAAAAGTGGAGTAGAGAGGAACACATACATTTAAATCTCATGTAACTGAAAACCCCACTTCAGGTAAAGAGAGTTCCATAAGTGTTCACTTCCTATGGAAAAAAAAAATCCATTTGCAACACTTTCTTCAAAATGCTTTTAAACAAATGCCTTTTGTTTAAAGAAATTCAGCTGCATCTCGAGCAGTTTAGCACATGTAAAGAAAGCGTGTGCGCTGCTGGCAGGGACGTTTCTCCATCGGAGCAGTCAGAAGGCTTGCTTATTAAACAGAAGCCATGGGCTCTTTTCCCCTCTCCCTCAGCATCACAAGCAGGGATGAATCTATAAGGTGAGTCAGTGGAAAAAAAACATAATTTAGCAAAAAAAAAAAAAGTGATGCAAAGACGAGTTTTGCTCCGTGAACAACTTCTCTTTGGCTGCATTTTATCAAAGCTCTCAGGTCTTGCCTGGAGATGAGCAGACAGACCCCAAAAAGCTGTATTTGTACACATGGATGCAATTCCATACACCTGGCCATAAAAGAACAAGCCCATCTACATGGAGCAGAGCCACTGGCACGGGAAGATACGTGCTGTTGTACACAGCTGTGGAGCAGCGGAGTTTATGAAACCCCATTTACTACATCCTCAGACATCTGGCTTGGACTCTGTTGTTTGATACAAGCTGTGCTCAGACAACCTTCCTCAAGCAGAAGATGGAAAAACGGGGTTTTTTTTAAAAAAAGTCTTTCCAAGGCCTCCTATTGTCTCAAATCCTAAGAAAACATAAATCCCTTTGAGATTACTCCCTCCCTGTCTTTATCTCCAGCTGAAGCTGGAGAGGACACCCATGAGAGGTCCAGACACAGAAGCACTGTCATCACACCCCATTTCACTTCTGTAAAAGCTGGCCAAGCCCATCAGCAGACAGAACCGTGCATAAATACCGAGTCGCTGCTCAATTACGCACCTACACCCAGGCATGAGGCAGCATAAACGACAGCAGGACCGCAGGTGAGAGACACGTACAAGTGCCTTCAGCCCTCCTCTCCCATAGCATGGGATCTGCTACCCTAAAAATAGGCAGTCGACAGCTGATCCCCACACACAAGAC
>VXBZ01002645.1:137187-147239 GCA_013399135.1 Heliornis fulica
GTGGGGGGAGAGGGGCTGCAGCACCAGAGCAGGATGCAGCCCATACTGGGATGGAAACCCTGCCTCAGAGGTGGCTTTGGTGGGAGTGGGCTTCCTACTCAGTAACACCGAGCTGTTTTCTCCTTCAAACTATCTTCCCACCCCAACCCATGGCCAGATGCTGGAGGGACCACATCAAACACCAAAATACATTCCCAAAATACACCAGAAAAACAATAGCAACCACACAGGCTCAGTGCAGAGGGTTTTTTGTGTTATAATCCACCATTGCCAAAGCCTCAGCTCCCTCTGATGCTCCCCCCCAGGACCTATACACACCTTAACAGGTTTCTCCATGACCAACCTGTCCAGCTGATCTTCCCTCATCACCTTTCTCATCCAAAAGTACCAACCCTCAAGCTTTCTCCCCATTCAGTTACTGCCCACTGATGAATAGGGGAGACAGGGGGAGCAGAGGGCACAGAGCTAGATGTTTCCCTCATTGTCCCCCCATCTGCTCCACGAGGGACAGTTACTCTTCTCCAGCTTAAATAAGCCCTTTGCATTTTGTTGTGGTCTCTTCTTTTTCTCTCCTCCACCGTTTTTGTCAAGAAAAACCTTGCCCAAAGAGCTGCCATGATTTACTGCAGCGTTAACAAATGTCAGAGCTTGGGAGCCTTGTAGGAGCCGCTCGCTGGCAGCCTGCCTGGACAAACATACTAAAAGTCAACCCTAGCATGGATACTTGAGGAATTAGTGTCCATACAAAGATGCATTAAATACAGGGAGAAAGACAAGGGGGGATTTTTACAACAGAAGCTTGAAAGCTTCCTCAGGACTGTTTAACATATGGTGCTTCTTCTCTGCACCTGCCTCGCAGCCACCAGATTCCCATCCTTGTCACCAGTCCCAAATGCCACTGGAGTTTAATTCCCAATGGGCAGTGCCTGTCCAGCAAGGACTGAGCCCACTTGCACAGCAGGGATTTGTATACATGTTTTAAGAGTTAATTTTGGCCCCAATTATCCTTATGGGTCCCTTCCAACTCAGGATATTCTGATTCCATGGATTTCTTTCCCCCCACACCTCTCTGCCAGGTGGGTGTTGCTGGTGGTGAGCACATTGCAGAGCAACCCCTGCTCAGCCAGACAGGTTTCCCTTCTTGCTACCAAAAATGTAAATTTAAATACCATAAAGTGGGGAGAGGGGGAGATCCACAGCTCCAACATTTTGCTCACAGGATGCTTACATCCAGCTCAGCCACGGGGGAGCACACCAGACCCAGCATACCCAGGCAGAGGGAACCAGAGACACCACGGTCAATATAATGATTTTTAAAAGCTCTCAGCATTTCCTCAGCAGCTGCCAGCAGCATCCCAGCCCTGCCTGCGCTGGCTGGACCAACCATGCATCCCACACAGTCCCACTGCTCTGCTAGCATCGTTTGCCCGGATCCCAAGCACCACATTAGTGATGAATGTTTTGCATGCACGTTGTGTGTGTTTTAAAGGTTAATTCCTCCTCCAGCACCTTCTGCTCGACAGATTTGCCCAGCCTCATCCTCCCGGTAACAAGCAGACCCGTGCCAGGAGAGACACACTCAGCCTTGCAGAGCGTAGCCAGGCAATGTTCCTCAGCCGATGCCAAATTTCCAAAAAACCAAAAACAGAATATAGAAAAATATCATGTCCTAAAATAATTTAAAAAATAAAATAAATACCCCCTGGGGCTCTCAACAGAACAAAACATTTTTCCCAGGCAAATCCATTCCCATATATGCACTGCGTGGCTCTGAGGAGGGGCGGATGGGGAAGGCTCTGGAAAGGCAGTTACACGAGCTGATGCACTGGAAATCTCCTGCATTAAAGGGGATACCATAACCCACAGCAGTTTAGCAATGTAAGGATCATCACGTTGACTCTGCTGACGTGACGTTACCTTAGCTTACCTCTACATCCTGCCTCTAACACACAGCTCCTCACCCATCAGGCAAGACCCACAGGAGCACACCAGGAATAGAGGGATAAGCTGCTGGAAACCCCTGCCAGGTATTCACAGAGATGGCAGGAATCAACAGGAAACCCGAAGGTCACTGTCCAAACATCACCTTGGCAATACTGTTCCTACACACTCTCCAGGAGAGCTGTCCCATCTCCACCAGCCATGGTGGAGACACAGCAGCACAACTGTGTCTCCAGCAGGTGGAGAAGGGCTTCCCAGCCCAGACCCCAACTCTTCACGCCACCCCCAGGGACCTCCATCCAGCTCTTCACCCCACAGAAGGCTCCCCAGATACCTCCTCCCTTCAGAGCTGCAGCCTGCCCCAGCCCACCACACAATCTAGATGTGTTCCTCTGGGTGCGAGGGGCATACAGGCCTTTTGCCAAGCAGAGAGGGGACACTCAAACCAGAGGTGAGGAAAGAAATGGGGTGTAGCTGGGGGAAGAGCCAGCTGAGGCAAAGCCATCCTGCTTCAAGCCTGGACTTCACATCCTCACCCCAAAGGTTTGCCTACACAGCCATAATCAGGAAGATGAAGGTCCAGCCAGAAGGTCACCCCTTCCTGCTGCCCCCCACCACCAGCCTCACACTGGGCATGGCTCACCCCTCCCCAAAACACATTTACTGGATGAAACCCTCACTCCACCCAGCCTCTCCTTACCGAAAAGCTGCTCTTCCATTAGTTGATCACCAAGGAGCCAGGAAGGGACATGAAGCCTCAAACCAGCCGGGGGTAGGAGGCACTGAGACCTCCTGGTCAGGCAGGAAAGCTGACCCACCTCCCCAGAGCAGGAGCGAGGGACCGCTCAGCTCTCTCCCCAAACCCATACCCTCCCACACCAAGCTGGAGGTAGGGAAGGGATGATTGCCCCAAGGTGGGCTTAAATGGAGCCAGCCCATGGTGGGTCCAGGTGATGTTGATCAGGGCCCTTAAGGCCAATTAGTGACCTCTAGGCTTGGCACGGGAAGGTGTAGCTAATAACTAATCAAGGGGTCCTGTCCCTGACAGGGATTGTCCTGAGTGGGGGTGCTCACAGTGCTGCCCAACCTTACTGTACACACCCATCACACGTGTTTCACTGTTTCTGGTTATTCCTGCAGCCAGCACCACTGGGCAGTGTCACCCAGTGCAGGATGAGTGCACGTGGCCTTTCCTCATCCACCCCCAAAGCTCACCCTTGTGCCTCAGCATGTTGCTGGCAGGCTGATGTCACAGTGACTGCAGGTCTGGGACTCGAGGCACAAACCCTCATATTTTGCCCTGCCAGATGAATAAACCTCATCTCAGGTACAAGCCAAAACACAGGGAAAGCGGCCGCTCTGGCCGCGCTTCCTGCCGCAGGCAGCTCCTGCTCTGCCATGGGCCCACCAGCTCCTCCCACTACCAAGGGATCCGAAACCCGGTCCCAGCCAGGTCCAGCACATCCCGACATCCCCACAGCTGCCTCTCTGCTCAGCCCGGGTTGCGGCACTTCCAACAAAGCCCAGCCTGTTCCTCGCCTTTCCACAAGCACCGCATATATCACCGGACTCCCCTCTCGGCTTTGCCATAGGAGATGGGCCTGCGATGAATGGCTCCCTGTTTCGCCCCTGTTGTGGGACGAGCAGGAGGGTCCTCAGCCTCTGTGGCACTTCGTAACTCGGGATTTTATTAGCCCCCGGCCGCTTCGATTCCGAGAAGCTCTAAAAAAGAGACTTTGATTTCCAGGGTCTGGTTTTTTCTTTGCGAATTAAAATACCTTTCATCGTCGCAAACAGTCACAGAAAAAGGGTGGGGATGGAAATCAAAGTAATTGGGGGGGGAATTACTGGAATGCACAGGGCCTCTCTGGGTGCATCACACCCCCTGCTCCGTGGGAAAGGAGCTTCCACCCCATCTCAGTGAGGCAGGAAAGGTCTCCAGCCTTTCTCAGCCTTTTGGGGACACGGCGAAGCCCCTCCGCACAGACACAAGGTGGAGGTGCAGTGGGGAGCCCTTGGCAGAGGCTTGGCCCTGAAACCCAGCCCACAGGATTGCCGGAGCCTTTACAAGCCCCCAGACTCCCACAGAGCCAGAGTGGAGCCATTTAGTCCAGGTGAAAATGTTTTTCTGCTGAAAACTAAGAAAAAAATCTACTTAGGAATGCTGACTGGAGTTAATAAAGTCAAAAAACCCACATAGAGACTAATAAGTGTTGAGAAAGGGCTCTTCAACTTCTATTTTAATACAAATACTAGATCTAGTATAATACAAATATATTACAAATCTAATGTAATACAAATACTGATGCGTGTGTTGCTGCACATTATTGGCTGGAGTACATCCCCCTTATTGACTTCTTTCCAAACCATGAAGGTTTTAAAACCCTGCCCAGCGAGNNNNCCAAGACTTCCTTTTAAAGTCTTATATATATATATATATATATATATATGAAAAGATTTGGGAAAACAATCTAGCTTCTAGAAACATGAAAATACTGGGCCAGCCCCTACCTGGCTGGTGCCCCTCCAAGGTGTCCTGTGGAGAGGGACTGTGCTGGTGTATCCCGGAGGAGTGCAGTTATCCAAGGATGGAAACAGGGCTTTATTCCAAAAATCACCCTTCGCTTCACGCCTCG
Organism: Heliornis fulica; assembly: GCA_013399135.1. Classification (NCBI taxonomy): domain Eukaryota; kingdom Metazoa; phylum Chordata; class Aves; order Gruiformes; family Heliornithidae; genus Heliornis; species Heliornis fulica. The sequence continues at coordinate 141,765 of VXBZ01002645.1, forward strand.
CCAAATCCTCTTTCCACCAACGAGGTTTTCCTGCAAGGGGTTACACCAACAGTAATAAAGAAGCTGTGGAGATCCCCTGTCTATGTTTTATTGGGCCAACATTGCTGGGGTGAAACATGGAGTGGGGGTGAGACAGCAGGGAAGACAGGGTAGCCCTCTCCCCTCCCACCTGATGTATTTTTTATTTGCTTTCTTCAGATCCCCACTTCTGAGAGGAAGATCCCTTCCCTTCATCGTCACAGCCTTGTGGAGGCCACTGCTTCTGGTGCGATAATGAGACATGGGAGACAACAAAAAGCTGGCGGCAGAGGAGCCCCATGGCAAGCATGGAGGGGACAAGGAGGGGCTTGGACCACCACAGCCCCGTCACTGGTTGACCTTCATGGTGTTTGCAGGTGAACGCAAAAAGGGGCTCAGAAAAGGCTGTCTGGGAAGTCATCTTCTCCCGGTTCTCTGCCGTCTTTAAGGAGAAAAACAGGTGAGGGGCCAGACACGCAGCCCTCCCATGGGAGTCCCCACGCCAAAGCCAAACAGGACAGGTGGCAACATCATCGGAGGGCAAGCTCAGGCGAGCCGCCACGGGAGACAAATTTGGCTCGTGCTGTAAGAAATGCATAAATTTTTCCCCCTGGGTGTCTCCTTCGGGTTCCCCTCCCGCCCCGTCTCCAGTAGCAGAGCTCATTTCTGCGTGGGCTGGGCTACTTGGGAATAGTGTGAGTGGAAAAACACAGACAACTCGCCAAAATAATAAATAACTGGCAAATAAGCAGCTTAAGAAACACGTGAGGAGCTGTGAACGGACTCCCTTGGCCTCTCCAGTGACGGGTAGTCACGGCTGTGCCGTGGCACGGACCTTCAGGCCAGGAAATGGTCTAAATTGAGCTTCTCCACTGCAGTATCCCCTTCCTGAGATATTATTGTTTTCCTTCATCCTCTTGGTGTGATGTCCAAGAGCATACTTGGGGTTTCCCAGGCTGTGCCAAGAAGCTTCTGGCCGTGACAGACCAGCCTGATTTTTAGGCTGCCGACAGCAGCTCCTTTCTGGGGTGAGTTGGGAAGTGCGGTGCCCCTGGGGGTCCCCAGGGTTCCCCCACCTGCTGGCCCAGGGGAAGTCGATTAATTCCTTTTTGAGGCCGTCAGGGGATGTGAAAAATAGCAATCTGGGGGAAAGAGGGTGTTGAGCAGCGTCTCTGTCACCCTGTGAATTGCACGGAGCCGTCTGTGGAGCAGAGCCCACCACGCTGCTCTAAACATAAGCCGTCCCCCTGTGTTTTCCTGGATTCAACCAAATAAAGGGAGCAGGGGGGCACAGGTGGAAGATAAAAAATAAGACCAGGACACACCTTTCCTCAGCCTGGTTCCCAGGCAATAAAAATGTATCAGAGCTGGAACCCTGCTTGGCTTGGCTTTGCTTTTCCGTGGGGTGGATTTCAGGGACCCCAGTTCCCAGGCTGCGTTGGTGGAAGCTATTTGAGTATGGAAATTAATGAGCTGCCCTTCCTGATGCTCCCACGACCCCCCCACCCCTTTTTTCCTCCTCCACACTGCCCATCCCCTGATAGCAGTGGTGTTGAACCCCTGCAGACTCCAAAAGCTCCCCTGGGGACCCTACACCCAGAGCTGCGTTTTTCCAAATCTCTCCCCAAATATATATGCCAGCAGCAGAGAAGGGAGGAGACCAACAAAAAAATAAGCCCCCTGCGTATCCATCCATTTGCAGATCGTTAATTCCCCCTGGGGAGCCCCAGAGCTCTTTCATCTGCTTTTCACTAAGTTTAGGCTAGTGAGGTTTTCAGGGGGAGCACAATCAGGGAAAGGCAAAGCTGTCCTGGGCTTCAGGGGATCACTGGGGAGGAATTTGGGCAAGGAACAGGAAAGCTCTTATTTCTGCTGGGAGGCATCCAGTAAGGACAGAAACAATCCTGGCTGCTGAACACTTTCATAAAAGTAAGAATAATAGATGTTTACTCACAGGAAAGCAAAGAACGGAAGAAGTTATCAACACCATTGTTTGCCACAAATAATTACACCTTCTCTAGTCATATGGTATATTAAAAAAGAAAACAAAAAAACTCTGTTCTTTTTAAATTTAACATCACATACCGGCAACGCCTACTACATAGCTGGGCTCAACCCTGGCTGGTCCTGAGGGCTCGGCTCAGGCCCACTCCACAGCAGAGCCTGTTTGCCATCACCTCTACATCACTTTCTCTCTCCCAACACCCCGTGGCCAGGAAAACCTGACCTGAGCTCTGCTCCGAGCTGCCCCTCTGCAGCTGCCTTACGGGCCTGACAGCTCTTTAATTGCCTTTTATGAAACACCCAGCCACGGCTCAGAGCGCTAAAGCTCAGCTAAGAAACCATCCCTGACCTGTACTGGCCACTGCACAGTTTGCTCAGGGTGTTGTGGTGCCCCCCACATCCGCACTGTGGTGAGGTTTGGGGGTTCACAGGCAGGTTTGGCCAATGTCAAAGCGGCAAGGGACTGCAACCAACCCCCCCTCTGAAATGTTGTCCTTTAGGCATGTCTGTGGTCTGTCCTTCGGGACTTCCCTGGCACGCTGCTCCCGGGGAAGGCTCCTTCCCTCTCCCACCCATAGCTCCCTGGGTTTCCATCAGGACCCACCATCACCTCGCCCTTCCCCTCGCAGCCCCACACCACCAACGGCTCCCGGGCGAACCCAGCGTGCCCAGCATCCCGTGTCCGGCCAAGGCCAAGGGCACAGGAGCCCAGCACCACCTCCTGGCAACGCACCGCTGTGCACGGCCCGCTGCTGCCCAAACGTCCCTCTGAGCCTGGAGAGAGAACCTGGGGGCTGCCCACACCCCAACCTTTCTTCTCTTTGTCCAAGCCTGGGGACTTTCCCCTTGCCCCGGCATCACGGCGGGCCCCGGGGTGGCTGCGGACGCAGGACCCCGGTCCCATCCCCAGGCGAGAGGCAGCTGCCTGCTGCAGGGTGAATAGCGGCGCGGCTCACCCGAGAGGCGACCGAGTTTGATTTGAGATGAATGGGAACCTCCCTGCCGCCCGTGACATTTTCATTGCGGGCTAACAAGGGGAGAAAAATCCAATTAGATGACAAAGGGGGTCCCTAATCGGCCGTGCAGCCCGGCGCGGGGCAGCCGGGATGGAGCAGCATCCTGTGGGAGAGCTGAGACAGACCATGGGAAAACAAGAAAACCTTCGTAAAAAGTCCTCTTGTGATATCCCCAAGGCCAAACTGCTGGATGGCAAAGCTGCTGAAGTGCACCCCAAAAATAACCCCTAGTCATAAAGACACTTGTTATTTTCACTCCCAGGCTCCCATCTATAAGCCTCCCAGGTCACTGAGATAAAGCCAAAGCCCAAAGTAAGTGGAGCAGAGCAGAGGGGGGCATCTCCTGGGTGCAGGGTCCCAAGGCAGCAGGGGTAAATAACCTGCAGCGTGCTGCTCCTGGAAGAAAATACTATTTCACAGACTCTTGCTGGGATATCCACCTGCCTGGTTCCAGGAGCAGGTGAGGATGAAACACGCTGAGGTTTATGACCAGAGGATCACTTTCAAACCACAAAATATTTCGGCTAACCCTGGGTTGTGGGGTTTTTTCCCAACAACAGGTGCCCCTCCATAGTTTTAATGCATGCAGGCAGCAGTACCATTTGTCTCTAAGCTCTGGCACCTAAAGCAAGGGATGTGGGGGCTGATGGTGGGGTCCCTGTGCATGCAAAACCCCCTTCAGCCCAAATGTGGGGATGTTGGGGCACTGTGGCATGCAATGAGGGCACACCGGAGCACTAGGAAGGCGGGGGGCTTGTGGGGGACACGCACATAAATAACAGCTGGGTTTTAAAGGGAAGGTGACAAATGGGAATGCTGCACTCCCTCGGGAATTATTAACAGTGGGGGAGGCTGAAACCTTGGCTTTGCCCCGGGAGCTGGGCTGCAAGGTGAGAGCCGACAGGGGAGCAGATGGCCGGGGTCCAAACGGGAGCAGGGAGTCCCCATCGGCACAGCGCCAGGGGCTGTGGTGGGGTACAGAGGCCGCATATCCCGTAGGACGCAGCTGAGCCATGCAGGGGGAAGGACCCCCTGTGCCCTCTCCTGCCTGGAGCCCCTCAGGTGGTTCCAGCCACAGCTCCAGGTGGCCACCGCTGAGTATTGACCCAACGCTATCTCAGCTCCCACCTTATCAGGGTAAGAACCAGCGCCGGGCACCAGCACCTGCCCCATTAATCTTCCCCCTGTCCCCTAGGTGTGAGGTCTTGGTGGCTGAAGCAACCTGCCTAGGGAGGGAGCGGGAGGGCTTGGGCCACTGGTGCCCAGGGTCTGGGGATGATGGATTGGTACCTGGGAGGTGACAGGGAGAGGGGTTTTACTTTTACCTTTAGCTCCCGCCATCGCCCCAGCCCTGGGGAGGGGAGCACAGGCAGAAAGGTGCCTGGTAGTGTCAGTGGCAGCACCTTTCTGAAGAGATGGGTACTGAAGATTTGGATAGCAGTGAGGGAACACAAGTTCTGCTTGAGTACATGGGGTGCGAAGGGGGGCGAGGTAATTTCCCCTCAATTACTGAAATCATGAAATCATGAGCTCAGCCTGAGCAAGGAGCCCACACTTCACCCACATGCTTCAGGGTGAAGATGTCATTCCTTCTGCTGGGGTCTCCTGCAGCCCCAAGTCCAGGCAAAACATCACATCTGAGGTCCCAGGAAAGTGAGGTAAAACCTCACAGCTCCAGCTGGAGACTATTCAACATAAAACCTGACCCTCAGGGAGAGGGCAGGAGCTCCATGGGTGATACAGGGAAAAAAACCTCACATCCCCTGCTCACTCCAGAATGGATTTTCCAGGGGCATCCCCAAGCAGAGAACAGCCAGGGAGGGAGGATGGCCCAAGCAAAACCAACTTGGAGCTTTTGCCACAAAACCCACCTGAGTACTCTGTGTGTCCAGGAACGAGGAAGATGCTGTGGGTATTACTGTGCTCCTCCTCCTCCAGGGATGGAGAGCACCACTGAATAGCCTAAGCTGGTAAGACTGACTTTCCAGCCAGGGATTGGGACTCACAAGCAGACAGGACCCACTCAGAAGTTAGCTAGAGTGGTCCAGACCCATTCCAAATAGAAATCCACATCAATTTGTGCTTTTCTTCCACCCAGCTCCAAAGGGGAGATGTGCACCAGGTCAGTCTCATTAGACAGCAGCGCTGCCACATCGGTGTGCGCTGCAAAGCCTCCGCACAGAGGGGGAGAGACACCACACTGATGGCTGCTCTTCGGGGAGTTACTGCTTGGCCAACACCTTTGCCCTCTCCTTAAAACCCCTTTAAACCTTCAGATTACGTTTCCTCCGCTGCAGAAAGCCCCAACTCCTTTGGCAAGGGCGCTGTGTTGAACCCTAGGCAGGACTCGAAGGTGATTTGGGAGCACTGGCAACGGCACCATCCTCCCTCCCACCCTCCCTGTCTGGGCTGCGCAGACGGGATGGAGTTTCCTTCT
>VXBZ01002645.1:153035-179022 GCA_013399135.1 Heliornis fulica
GAGCCACAACCACCTCACGCCGCCCCGGCGCTGCGGAGCGCTCCCGGGACCCCTCCAACTCCATCCCCGGGGAGGAGCGAGGGGACCCCACCGCCTCCCGCTGCCCCTTTCCTCGCCCCTGCGGCATCAGGGACAGCCCCGAGCCGTGTTCCAACCCCCCTCCACCGGGCACCTGTTCGGCGGAGCTGCGGGAGCTGCCGTGCGGACGGGAGCGCCGGCACCGCGGTGGGACGGAACACGTCGTTCTCCCTTCTCCCCGCGCCGTTTCTTTGCTCCCCCCGGGAAAACGGGACTTGAGTCCCGCGGGGAAGGGTCCCCTCCGGCATCCCTCGGTCACCCCTACCCCGCCAGCCCGGTGCCGGCCCCGGGAAGGGCTGCTCTACCGCCGGGGCTCGGTGCGCAAAACGTGCCCGGGGACTTTTACGCACCCGCTGCGGCGGGCGGTGAGAACCGGCCCGGGTTCGGGGCACCTTTTCTCGGCAGAGAGCGGAGAACCGACGGTGGCGGAGCCGGCGCCCCCCCTGCTCTACCCGGAGCCCCCGGGTGTGCGGGCAGGGCCGCCGTGAGGGAGCAGCGCCGGTGGGGCCGGAGCCCCCCATCTCCTTCACCAAACCGGCGCTGCGGATCCCGGCCGGCGATACCGACGCCGGGAACGGCCGGACCTGCTCGCTGCGGGGCGAGGGGCGGTTTTCCGGGCCTGACCCGATCCCCGACCCTGCGGAGCATCCGCGGCCGGTGCGGTAGGAGCCGGTACGGGCTGGCTCCCCAGGGGCGCGGCGGGCGAGCAGCCCCGCTCCCCCGCGGCGGAGGCGCTCGGAGGGCGGGGGAGAGGGGCCGAGGGGGACGGCACCGCGGCGGCTCGGGCGCCCCTTCTCGAGGGGCGGCTCGGAGGGCAGGGGAGGATGAATAGGCAGGGCCCGGCGGGATGGGTTGGTGGGGGGTTTTTTTGTTTTGTTGGGGGTTTTTTGTTTTGTTTTGTTGGGTTTGTGTTGGGGTGGTTTTTTTATCCTTTCTCCTGTGCCTGTGCAATTGGATGACAAAAAAATCTGGCGAGCGAGTTTCCAAGCCTCAGACTGCCCACTTCAAACGTCCTTCAAACAAAAGCTGAAGAGGAAAAGAAAGCCCCACCTGGTACCGCTGTTTGCTAAAATAATAATAAATAGATTTCGTTTAATAAATAATTACAAGAGATTGTAAAGTGGAGTGCTTTGGGAAGCATTAATCATGGGGCTGGGGGCAGACATCACCTGCTGGCAAACAAGACAACTTTATTGTTAAATCACCTTCCCACTGCCGCTTTCCGATAACTCCATCCCGTCGCCACAAAGCCCGGCCGGGTATGTTTACTCATAGTTAGCATAACAAGCACCATATTACCACAAACGTGATAAAAATCTCCGGGGGCACCTCGGCGGGCTCCCGCTCACACCTGGCCGGGCCGCCCCGACGTGGAGCTGGCACCCAACGGCCCTACCAGGAGGGGCCCTTCCGCCGTTTACATTGGCCTGGTCGCTGTTGCTTTATAACAGGTTTACTGCAATCCCTATCTGCCGGCCCTATTTGTCTTATTTTATTGAAAACATATGGTAACCAGCCCGGCCCCGGCGCATCTCTCGCCTGCCAGGCGTCGGGGACGTTTTGCGAGCCGGGGCTCGGCAGCAGCCCGCCTGCCGTCCGGGGACTGTTTGCTCGGCGGAGAGGAGGGCAGATAAGGCCGAACCCGTTCCCGACCCCTCTATCCCCGGGCCGAGGGGCCGCCAGAAGCTCCGCGCCCCCCTCCAGCCCCGGGACCGTCGGTGCGCTCCCGCCCGCGCTTCCTCCTCCCCGGCGTGGAACGCGCGGCGGAGGCACCTGCGGCGGGGTCGCCTCTTCCTCTCCTGCCACACGCCCCATCCCACCCCCACCCCCCGCTCGGGTTGGGGGGGTGGGGGGGGCCAGGGCTGCTCAGGAGATACCGTGATTTGCGGTGCCATATGTCGAGCGGCTCGGCGGAGCGCAGCCCTTCAGAGCCGGAGCAGCTGCTGCCCCGGCGCTACTACCTACCCGGCGNATATTTCTCCCCCACCCCTCCCCCCACACCTTCCTACGAGAGGGAGAGGAGAAGGGGCGCTAAAAAAATAAAATAAAAAGGAATATATTATAAAAGAAAATAAAATAAAAGAAGAGAAGGAAAGTGGAGCCCCGGCCGGAGGCGCCGGGAGCGCGTATCTCCGGAGCCGCCCGACGGGGCGCACGGCCGGGCGCAGCGCCACGGCCCCGGGCAGGGAGAGCGCAGCGCCGCAGGGACACCGGGGAACCTGCCGGGCAGGGGTCGGACTGAAAGGAGCCTCCCCGCGGCGGGGGAGCGCCGAGAAAGCGGCTCCCGGCCTGGGGAGAGAGAAAAGAATGGAAAGGTTGGAAAGGCAGGGGACAAATGCTGCCATGCCTACAGGACGGTGCTGTGAAACTTCTTAGCCCAAAGTATTCACCCAGCCATCCCGGTGTCAGCCCAGAGAGGGAATGATGGTCTCCATCTCTCTGGGAGTCGATGCTCTCCCATCATCCCCAGTTCTGCCAGTCTTGCTCCCCTCTCCGCTTGGGGCAGGTGGCTCCTAGCCCCTTTCACCTACCAGAAAGACGGTTTCTCCTCTGCCCTGAGGTCAGCCCGGGCAGACAGCATGGGTTACACCGTGGGCACACTCTCTCACTGTGGTTTTCCCAAGTGGTTTAAGCTTTACAACTTTCTGGCGAGATCTCGCAGAGGCCACCACCACCACCATCACGTTCCTCTGGTGGCTGAATGAAGGACAGAAGGTTAGCAGGTATTCAAGCATAGGTCCATCTTTAACTGCCCCACACTCCCGATGGCCCAGAGCAAGCCCTTACCTGTGACTCTGCCTGCACAGAAAGCTCAAAGAATAACTGTAATGAGAAAGACACCGTCTCCACAGCTACATCTTCAGGAGGAAGCTTTCATGGTAGGACACCTCCAGCACTCAGACTTCACTGTCCAGTACTGGTCATCTTCATCTACCGGTTGGACAACACAGACTTGAGTTTTCCATATGAATTCATGTCCACCCTCCTTTGGCCATCAATAAATAGTGACAGACCACAGATAGGCTGATCTCAGGCTGACGTCTTCCTGAGTGGAACTTCTCTCCTGCAAGGGCAAAAACTCTAACTTGTGGCATTTTGCTGCATGATGAGGTTATAAGCAGTGCAGACTGGTCATACTGGCTGGCTGTGACCCTCTTCACAACCCAACTGCCCATCAAAGAGACAGACAGCACTTCCTGACCTCCAAAAATAACACAAGATGGGCTTTCCTTCCTCATTTGGAGGCTCTACCGGTCAAATTTTAAGCAGAGCAGAGGGCACCAGAGCTGAGCTTTGAGAAGTTAAAAAGTTGCTAAAAGCCAGGAGTCTGGAAGGAAATTCCCTGCCCAGCCTGGAAACAAGGGCAGAGGTGCCCTGACGGACTCACACCACTAACCCCTCTTCAGACCTTCACTGAAGCTCTCACCAGGAGACAGAGTGAGACGTTGGGGCTCTGATCCTTCCTTTGCAACTTGATGTTGCTGCCACGTCACTGTCACTGTGGTCAAAGTGCCCAGCAGCAGGTGCTGGGGTCACCGCTCAAGCCGAACCGGTGCTAGCAGGAGGGATGTCACCTGTAAAGGTGTGGCATGGATATTTTGCTTGCTGGCCCCATGACCTGCCCAGGACCAGCTCACACTCCTCCCACCACCGTTTCCAGCTGTGCTGTACACATCTGGCTGTACAACCCTCAGGGCTGCGATGGCAGCTCTGGTACTGACCGTCCCAGGGGATAGAATGTGGTTGCAGACCCCACATCAAGACGAACAACACCAGCTGCTCTAGCTCACCTGCCCACACCCCCAAGGCATGACCCTCTCCCATCCCATCCCATCCCAAGCTCTTCCTGTCTCCTCTCTCTTTCCAGTCTCAGGAAGAAGCATCTCTCTGAGCCGTGTTCCTCTGTTGCAGCCCCACAATCCCCTTGTTCCCATTTCCACGTCTCTGTGCCCTTCTCCTGACACACCTTGCACTGGTCCCCAGTGGGCAGCCTCATCCCAGCTTTCCCCAGCTAGCCCTGCCCATCTGCACACACCTCATCCCAGCTCCCGATGGTGGTACCCTTCATCCAGCATTGGGGTCCTCCTGGTGACACCTTGACCTTTGAAGGTCTACCGCCATGCTGCAAAGACAAGTTTATACACAGAAGGGAATATTTTCCTCCCTGAATCCAGGGGAAAACTGAGACCATTACTGGCACAAATCCTCCTGCCAGCCCATGCCAGGACCTCTGGGAAGGTGAGCAGCCAGACTCGCATCTAGTCCCCAGTGAGAGATGATGTACTGAGAACAAAGAGGAAAAACCACCAGCCCAAACCCTCTGGCTGTGTTCACAAAACCCACCTTCCAATGCCAACACATCATTTTAGCTCCAGCCCTACAAGTGACCACCAGACTGTATCAACCCTTGGCGATACAATTTTGGGGAGCCACAGCCAAGTGTCACTGTTGTGACAGCGGGGGAAAGGCAGTGATCTCACGGCAGGTAACAGCTCCAAGCACTCCCCCACCTGGGGGAGCCTTTAGCCCTCTGCATGGCTGCACCAGCTCCCGGCTGCAAGGAGGGGACCACCTGCTCCTTGCCAGCCATGCCCACGCAGCCTGGTTTGAGTCTAAGGGGATGCTCCAGAGCCCACAGCCCGGGTGGATGGGGGTCTCACCCACACAACCACTCAGGGACAGAGACGCTGCTCTGTGGAGTACTGCAAGGTCCTCTGAAGCCATGTGAGGGTCTGAGACAGGATCTGACCTTGCCCAGGTCTGCACAGCACTGACACTGGAGATATGGGGGGGCACAGGGCTGCTGTACCCCTACATGAATGCACGTGTCCCAGGGTCTCAGTAGCTTCCTGGGTTTTATCAGCACCTTTATAGTTTCCTTCATCATCACATTTCTTCAGACCTTCTCCAGCTCCTTCAGACACCCTGCCCCAACTACCCCTGGCAGCTCCTGGGTACCAACACCTGTCAGGGTTCTGTGGCTCCAGCAAAGCCCTTATGCCCAGGAACACATGGCCTGAAGTCCCCTCATCATCCCACATCCCCTCACCCCAGTGGCTACACCTCCCTCCCCCAGCTCTTCACCGCAATCCCCACTAATTTCCACCATCATTTAAGTTTCTGGAGTAACTTCTTTTTTCTTTTTTGTCTTTTTTTTTTTTTTTTTAAGCAAACCATCTACCATATGTTCTCCCCTGAAAGGGGTAATTGTTAACAGATCATTAAAACACCGTGGTGAGTGCTCTGAGATTCCTTCCCTCCATCTTACGCATTATCCCGTCTCTGTCACCCTTTCAATGCGGCTTTGAGGGCTCTGCTTTTCTAACTTCCTTCTCGGGGAGAAAGGAGAAAAAAAGAAAAAGAGAGAGAAAGAGCCACTAAAGTGACCCTCTTCACAGCTCTCCTCCTTGCTTTTCAATGTCTGTTTCGACACCCACAATAATCGGGGTGGGGGGCTGGCATGGTGCTGCTGCTGCCTCCACCGGCTCTGGGGCAGCAGGGCTACATCCTGCCCCGTTTGTGGGGTGCCAGGGTTGGGAAGGCAGAGTGAGATGCCACAGGGGTGTTCTGGCTGCCCTGCAGAAACCAGTGGCTTCTCCTCCTGCTGCTGGGCAATGGAGCCGCTCGCTATGGGATGCTCAAAAGGTGCATCCCATCTGTCCTGGTCCTTTGTCCCTGGGATGGGGGCTGTTGGGATGGCCCACTGGTACACACATGCCCCATGGAGACAGAGTCCTGCTTACAAAGGTCGTTTCCTCAGGACACTTTTGGTGGCACAAATATGTTTTTATACAGAACTAAGATAACAGCTGGCTAGAAACAGACCTAAGTCCAGATGTGGAACTGTTCTGGGGGGTCTGGACATTCCATGTCCCTTTCCTAGAGGATGAACACTATTATAGGAGACACCAAATGCCAGGTCACTGGGAACCATCGGGGCATGAGCCACTATTACCTGAGCTGTGGTCTCAGCTTGGACAAGCACAGTCACAGCACCAGCCTCTGTCCACTCTGCTGGGACAGGAACCTTCCCAAAGCAGTGCATCTCCCAACCCCATGTGCAGGGAGAAGGACCCCGGGAGGGCTGCAAGCACCAGCAGTCCCGTTCAGCACCCTCTTTAGTGATGCTATTTTACAAGAAACTGAGCCAGCAAAGCTATGCCAAGCCTAGCATGTGTCCAGTGCTGCGACAAGCTGGAGGGCTGAATATCTTCACTATCATCTCAGATGCCCCAAGATGAGCCAGGAGGACCTGCAGCTGCACAGCCCCTCACCACAGAGGGAAGGCCCAAGAGGCAACGGCACATCCTGACAGTGGCATCATACACACACAATTCCAGCATGACAGCTCACCATGACCACCAACAGCAAAGGTGTGGGGTTGAGGGACACCTCGTCACAGGTTCCCTGTTCTTGTGATTGGAAAGGGTGAGGCTTTCAGAGCTCACACCTATATTCCTTACCTGCATCTTCTCCCCTTCTGCCATTGGCTTGGCCATTCCTACGGAGGACCACGTTTGATGCAGCACAGCCTTGCAGCAGCCAAGCTTCAGGCACTGTTCACATCACTCCTCCAGCACAGACACCTTTCCCAATATGGGCACGAAGCACTTTGAATTTGTGCACACCCATCCCAGCAAGGGAGTGTGCTGCACAGGACCAGAGAGCGCCCACCACTCCTGCTGGGAGAGATGGGGAGGGGGCAGTGTCCCAGTCAGCAAAACCTTCAAAAACCTTTTGAAAAACCCCAGAAACCTCAAAGCGCTGCACACAAACTTCCCCAAGAGCCAATACACTCCAGCAGCTCAACTGCTTTGCCAGAGTCCGCGTGTGGCTCCGAGGACCTCACAAAGAGCTGCATCCCTGGTCAGGTGCCCACCACACACATCCACCCATGCTGACCTCCCAGTCCGTGCTCCCCCGGCTCTTCTCCTTGGTTCAGCAGGTTGGTGCCAGCACCCTCCAACCCCCCCCAGGGCATAACACCCACACCCACAGCACCAACCCAGAAGAAGTCTCCAGCGATGCCTGAGCACCCTGGTGGGGCTGTGATCAGCAAACATGTCCCCAATACCCAGGAGCACGAGGTGGCTTTGCCCCATTGTGCGCATCCCAGGCAGGTCATCTCCTCTCTTCTTTCCAGGACAGCAGCTTTCACCTACCTCTCTGCCTCTTCATCAAGGAAAAAAGCTTTCCATGGAAGAAAAAGCTCTTCCTTCAAGGGAGTACGCTGGCACAGGCTGGACAGCCACCTTCCTGAGGGGATTTAAGGGCTGCCTTTGCCCTGGGCTCTCATAGAATCATAGAATGATTAGGGTTAGAAGTGACTCCACGATGTTAGTTCCTACGGCCACAGAGCCAGACCTCAGGCCAGGAGCCAAACCAGAACAAAACCAGTATTCCCACCCTGAGACCAAAACCAGACAGAGTCTGGGTCAGTTTTAAAAACCACAACGGACTGAACATTATTTGGACAAGTTAAACAGCAGCATTGCTTCCACCAACACAGATGGAGATGCTGTCCTCTCTCCCCGCTCCCCAGAAAGGTGTGGGCATCAAAATAAGCATACAAACTCAAAGGAATTTCCTGTGCCACCAATGTGCCCATGGATGAGCTGATACCCTCCCAGCTCAGCAGAACCCAGAGGACCCTGGGCAGCTGGAGAACCTGTGCTCTGTGGCTCAACACCCACCCACCAGAGTATTTCTTACCTGGAGTGGTTCCTGAGCCCACGTGAGCACTTTTCAACCATCAGTGGGTTCAAAAGAGTCTTGGAAAGCCCTGGTGAAGACAAGAGCCTTAGGAACACAAGTCTGCAAAGCAACTTTTACCTAGATGGTTTCTAAGACCTTAAACACCATGAGCTTTTTCACCTGAGGCTGGTTTTCCAGGTCAGGCTGTAAGGAGCAGGCGTACACCCCAGTACCCCGCTCCGCCTCGTGAAGGCAGACACCAACTGCCACAGAGGTTGGGGTTAATGAGGGATTTCCAGCGTTGGGGAGGACGAAGCCCATGGAATCTGTGCCTGCAGGAGGGGGCTTCTTGAAGCGAGGCAGGGGACACGGCAGCGGGAGAAGCCCCGGTGCCAAACGGACATGCCGAAGGGAGCCCTGATGTGCGGCGATTTCATGATGCGATATGACATTCCCACACCACCAGAGGGAGAGCTGCTCGGCATTTCTCCTCCCGAACCGCGCTAATTAATGAATGATAATTACTCTGAGTGTAAACACACCTCCGCGTCGCTGAGGCGGCACAGTGACCCTGCTCGTTGACCCCACCGGGAGGGAGAGCCCCCAAATTGGGTAAATTAGCTCAGCAGCCAGCCAGCACCGAGGAGTTGCTGCAATCCTGGTTGTCACGCCGGCATCCCACCACAGGCAGGGAAGCTCCGGGATGCCGGCAGGAGAGAGGCAGCGCAAGGGTCAGGCAGCTGTGATTTTTGCAGGCAGGGAGCACGAACAGCTGCCTAACATCTGTAGGAGGGATGGAGGATGGACCACAGGAAACTCACCGTTATTAGAGCACTTGACAACTACACACACATGGAAATTTCTGTGAGGGTTCTGGGGTGCTGCAAAGCTGCCTCAGTCTCTTACAGAGCAGGCAAGGAGCACTTTTAAGGGTGCATCTACAAGGAGTAGCCCAGCTGGGGCTGCTCCTGCCAGCAAGGCAGGAACTGAATTAGATCAGCGTTCCTCACCAATTTAAAACCAACTTTTCCATCAGCTCTGAGGGAACTTTAACCATCCACCCAAAACTTTAACCATCACTCATCAACCAGCTTCCGTTATGTCCTGCTTTCCCGGGTATCTCATACTTCCCCACAAAATCTACAAGGTGTTATGAGGAAGGAAAGAAAAATTACCTTAGTCATCAAATAAATGTCACCTTTGCTGTTCCCTCCTTCAGGACTGGCTCCAGCCATCTCAGATTTGAGCGTGAGCCCCCTCTTTGCTCCAGGCCAGGGCACAGCTCTGCCTCTGGAGATACCTCAGCTCCCACCTGCCTGGTCCGCTCACCACAACGAACCACCACTAATTAGGTGACCGAAACAGAGCAATTAAATATGTAACCACGTGCAGGACCCAACACTCAAGTGTGGGGTGCAGGGTGTTACCTTGTGCTGCAGGTGATGGACTTGATATCGCTGCTGGGTGTCTCTGTCTGTCTAGGCACCACCAGGAACACCGCAGAACTGGATGAGTCTGTTACTGGCTCCTGGAAATGCGTGAAGCTTCCTCAGAAATCCTTGGTGAAGAGGGGGGAGCTAAGCGGCAAGCACCGAGTTTTGAAGGAAGCAGAAAACATGTCCAGGACAAGAAGATACAAAGCAGCAAAGCAGCAAGGAGAGGACAGTAGGAATATTCCTCCATGGGGCTTAGTGGAGTGTCAGAAAAGGAGACTTACAAAGACGAGAGAGAAACCAAACCTGCTTCATTCTCATCCTGGATTAGTTTATTTGAAGCATTGTGATAATTAGGGTTTGCAGTTTGCCTGCACGCTTGGCCAGGGCTGGGAAGACAGCAGCGAAACGCTCAGGACACAGCAACAACCATAGAAACCACAGAGCTGCCAGTGACTTCCCAAGTATTGCCTCTGATTCACCATGAGATGCAGGTGAGGCACAGACCATCAGAGACCCTGTCCAAAAACCCAAGCCAGAACCGCTGCTCCAGGGATCCTTATCTTCTGATTCAGCGTTTGAGGGAAAGGTTTAACTTAAACAGGAAAATAAAAAGTGCTTTAAACAAAAATCTTTGTATTTTCAAACAAAAATAAAAACAGATTTTATTGTAACAAGAAAAATAAAATTTAGAAATATCTTAACATACAGAACTCCAAAAGAGAGTCATAAATCACTGAGTTAATTTAATTTACTAAAGAGGAAAAATACAGTACATGTAAGACTGAAACGTCCTGTAAGTTCATACAAAAGCCAGACAGTAATAAGCTGCATTAAAAAATACAGCAGGCGTTACCCGACTGGTTCAACATTGGCATCCGCCTCATTACTGGAAGGCACAAAAGACTGAGGCACACAAGTATTCAGCATCACATCCATTATTGTCAGTAAATTAATCAAGATTAGCATTTTAAAAAAAAAGGATTAAACACATATAAAATTCACCACTTACATTGGTAAGAAATCTTTTCTGGAAGGAGTAAGAAAATGAAGTTGGAAAGGACAAATTTAAATAGGTCATCCCGAGACACAAAGACTCTTGTTAGAAATCTACTTTCAGATCTTTCTGGAATAGTTATTCCAGCTCCATATCACTCAGCAATCACTCAAAGAAACATCTAATGATCCACAAGCCCAATTTCCATCAGTGTTACAACACTGCAGCAGCATTGTCGGCAGTGCAGAGATCTCCTGGTGCGCCTTTGGTTGTAGACGCACCGATGAAGTACGGAGGTATTGACGTGCTGCCGACCCACCACTGGTCATCCGGTTAGTTACACCTGTCTGCAGTAGCCAGCAGACACCAAAAGAGGTGGATTTGTCTCTTTTTTTAACCGTTTCTGAAGTTTCTGAAGTCATTCTGGGTAGCACATGCAGCAGCCAGGTCTTGCAAACTCGGGGGCAGAACTCTGCGGCGTTTCTTCGAACAGACTTCTGCTCCTCTTGAGCTCGGAGATGATATCTTCCACCCGGGTTATGTAAAGCAACGTTAACAGCACTCCCAGGAACTGGGAAAGGAAGGGGCATCTCTAAGTCAGACATCAAATACTGCCTCTCCCAGCACGGCTCTTATGGATTACATACGCAGACGTCAGATACACAGGCAGCCACATGCTATATAGACTGACACAAACTCATGTTCCTGTTTTTCTTTGCATGTAGGGGTGTGTAAGTGGATCATTTTTGTGAAGAGCTAATACAGCAAAGGAAGTACCACCCCTGTGTCGTGGAGGGTCGGAAAGTCTTAGTGGACGCAGATAGGGGGAGGAGAGGACTCCGAAAAACCCAAGCAAAACCAGATTAACCCACCAGATCCTGCAATGTGTCATGGTAACACTACTGAATTATCAGAATGCCACCTCAGCTTATCAATTAAAATTAAAAAATTAAACATTATATCATTAACTACACTCAAATGGGACTTCACCTACCGTAGCAACAAATCAGATACTCCTTTTAGCGGGTAACGCACCGGTCCCTTCTTACCTGGGGCAGCAATATGCCGAGCAGCAAGCCAGCCATGATGGTGTAGTTGTCCAAGAACCAAATCAGCACCGCATTCGTGCATCCACGGACGTGTATAACGTGCTGAATGCTCAGGCGCTGCCAAACAACAGAGCAGGGGTTCAAAGGGGCAGCACACTGGTGTAGGATACAGCAACACCCAGTCATCCAAGTTTCAGGGAGGCAAGTTCAGTCCTCCTTCCCATCCCTTTAAACCCATGGAATTTAATAGTTCTCATCCTTAATTCTTCCATCTGTTTTTAAGTAGTTCCTCACCCAAAAGTGTTACTTTACTTTTGAAAAGCTATTTTATTTTTTGCCCCCCAACAACTTCTCTGGAAGAAACGTGCCCAGTTCTTGTTCTAGACCACTTGGGAAGCAGAGATGTCTCCCTCCAGCCTCTATCCCTGCTGCCAAGCTGGAAGCATGGCAGTGGGAACATACAAACTGGGGACCAAGCGCTTTGTGACAGACTCTAAACGGAGCGGGAACGAGAGGATTTCAGGTTCAGTCCCGCAAGCTGCGCTGCACTGTGACCCCAGCCCATAATATGGAAAGCACTTGAGGCTGCAAAGGGTCCTGAGTGGATGAATGGGGTGAAGTTAAGCGTATGTTTAAGTGCCTCAGGCGTTATTGCCATGCTGGAGCTGTTTGGTGATTAAGCCATAAATCAATGAAGCTAAATGAAGACGTGTCACATGTAAAGATAACTGGTAATCCCAAAAACCAACAACTGCAGCTGGCATTGTGCGCCAAGTGCCTCCCATGACCTGGTGACAGGGGCTTTTGTAGACTAACTCGGACACCAGCGCTGCAAAGTCAGGAGCACAGAACTAGCAGCAGATCCAATTACTGATTTACCCTGCTTAATCACTCTGTAATTAGCGTCTTGAGCCTGGCAAGTCTACTCCCGAGTCACCGAGGCAATGAGGCTGTTCCAAAGAGGGAAAAGCAAAGGAGGAGGCCACATCCCTCTCCTGGGGAGAGGAGAGGGATGCAACCTGGGAAGTCCCATTCCTCTTCCAGGAATAGCTATCACCGCCTTAAAAATAGAACACCCACTACTGGGATGTGAGATCCTTGGAAACTTGGCTTTACCCAAACCAATTTTACTCAGTGAGAAACTTCAGCTTTAAGTTTTAAAAGCTTTCCCCAGCTCAATGCTTAGAAGATCGCAGCCATACAAAGATATGAAAGTTATTCAGGATAAAATCACTCTAACTGCTGAATTAACTGTCTGGAAGATTTACATATGCAGAAGACCAATTCTTAGCTGACTGAAAGGCTGCAGAGAAGCACCACCCTTTGCCGTGACAGGGCGGACGCTGGTTATGTTACCTCTTTGTCAATGGTTTTGTATCCACACATAGTGTTGACGATGTCTGTCTGAAAAGGAAACAACAGAGACCATCACAGAAAACAAAAATCACCCAAAAGTTATTTTTATTCTTCCTGTGTTCCCCCAGCTCATATAAAAGCAAGGACAAGGGTCACTCCTCAGCCCAACACCAATTTCTTCCCAGGGTCAGACTCAGGGTCAGAATCATGTGATTTTAGAGAAATTGGTCCTGCCACTCTGTTGCGACACAAGGCGTTTGAAGGGTATTTATCCAGAAAGAAACAGAATTAAAACCCAAAGCCTGCTAGGGCAGAGCTGTAAACCACAGCTGCTTCCACAGTATGAACATCTGGGTTTCATTCGAGGCCTTAATAACTTAATGCATCTGATTAAGAAAAGCAGGGACTTGCACAGCCAGGGTGACCAACTTAAACTCAGAGATAGCTAAAACCCAAATAACATCCAGTACCATGAACGTTCCCAGGAGTGATTTACAAAGCCAAATGTATTATAATCTAATTTATATGCCATTATACATATGAATATAACATTCACAAATGTTATATATATATAACATGAATGCTACATGTATTCATATATGTTACATACACACATGTACACATATATTATATACACATATAGAGTCATATATGAACACAACGTTCCCATATTACAAAAAAGACCGAGTGCTTGCGTTCACCACAGATTACTAACACATTTTCCACAGCAATTGAATATTTTGCCCGAGCCCTGAAGCTCTCCCTGGCCTGGCAAAGCTCACATAGAAGTACCGCCTGCTTACAGCCCACCCAGCGTAAACCCCGCCAGCACCAAACGAAGCCCTCAGAGAAGTATTTGCCAGCAAGAAACGCCGCCACAGTGTTTAGTTTTACACACGGCGTCCGCTAACAAGGTGCCGCGGCACAGGGCAAGGGACGCAGCGGAGATAAATGCCTTAGAAACAGAGGTTTATAGGTGTTGGGGGACTATTTGTTAATCTGTTACACTAGTGTAAGCCTTCCACAAATACCCTGACTTGAGAGCAGTCCCTTCTGAGCCCCCCCAGCGTGAGCCTGGTTTGCCTTAGCACAAGAGGACCAGAATCCAACCTCTGACATCAGCGGGAGTTTTCCATGACTACAAAGTAGTGCATGAGTAATCGTAAACTGTATCTGTACTTTTCCAGGACAGAAACCAGTCTCTATTTGGAAGCACTTGTCAAACATACGAGATTTATGCATCTTCTGCTGGGGTGTCTCTTTTTTTTGCCCCCACCCCCAAGGCAGCCGGCCATGAAGCCAACGAAGTTCAGTGTCATCCTGCCGCGTCCGCGCCCCATGGCCTTCACACAGCACGGTGATGGCAAAGCCACGAGCCCTAACGCACCGCAGCGTCTTGCTGAACAGCCTGCCCTTAAACAACAAGCCTGCTCCTTATTTATTTTTATTTATTACTACACAAATAGCAAGTTTGCTCGTTACTTTGGGGGCTTCTCCCTGCCTTTCAGCTAAATGCCTTGAGCCTAAAACCCAGCCTCATTGCTCCCTCCCCAGCTGCTGATGCAGCATTCGGACAACATCCTGCTGGTTTCCCTCACAGTTTTTAATTTGTATTTATTTTTTTTATTTTCTTTTTCCAGCCTACACAGGTTGTCTTTGAAATCCACATCTCTGATTACTTGTGCCATGGCTGAAAAGGCACTGATTCCTGCCATGCTTCGCCTTTGGTATGGCTGTACCCTCACGTACATCAACTAAGCTTTCGAAATAAGACTTTGACGGAGGGATTTGAACATGGTATTTTGAATGGTCCCTAAAAGAGCAGCCAGATTGCTCTTTACTATCCAAGCCCCATCTTCCTTTACCATCGACTGCAGACAAAATCCTGAGCCCTTTCTCCTCCTCAGCGCTGCTGTGGATCAGCAGATACTATTTTCGTTTACACAACTTGTTCTCAGACACCTAAGGCTTGGAGCACAACTGTTTAGCTTTCCTTTCTGAGAATAAATCAAAGCCCAGCACAGGTTTAAACAGACCTGTCATGCAGGAAAAATGTGCAAGCATACGTAATAAACACCTTGGAATTATACACACTTCTCAGCAACACCTAACAGGATTACTGACATGATTATCACGTTTAGTTCCCCCCCTTTTCTTTTTTTCTTTAATTAAAACAGCCACACTCAAGGCAGATGTTGAAAGGGCAGCACGTAACAGGCACCAGCAGGCTCTACATCAGGAGTGCTACCGTGTCTGCTCTCAGCCATGTACTTGATTTCTCTGTCTCATGTTCAGACCAAAGACCAGCACCCAGCAGGGCAAGAGTTGGCCCCACTGGTTTGAAGTTGAGGAACTTCAGGTCACCACTGTATCCATCCCTCAAGTGAAGATGCTCTTAATCCTGCCAGCACCAGTTAATACCAGTGAAACTGGTCCAGACTCCAGCTGACCAGGGTGTCCTTCCAGGAAGGATTTTAAGAATGAGTTAAGGCAGAGTCCACCAGGACGCACTGGCCCTGAGAACTTTTGCCCACATTTCTGGATTATTTTTGGTGACGGGGTCGTTCTGTTTGGTTTTTAATTCACCCAGCAGCTGGTGCACATCACTCCAACCCCTGCCTGAGGAAGGAAACGGGACCCAGGTTTCCAGGCAACACCTCAGGGAAAACAGCTGCAAGCTGAATCCATAGCTCTCATTTTCAGGAGAGACCTGCTTTCCTTCACATCTCCCCCCTTGGGCTTCCTAAAGTAAGGTACTCCTTGAGCGAACGCGATGCTGAGATGCCAGGACTCACCTTATTGACGATGCAGCAAGTGTAGGGCACCCCACAAGCCAGTGGTCCCGGCGCCTCGCAGCTGTGGTACACATTTTGTGACCAGTCTCTGTAATCCTCCCCACCACAGCACTTAAACTGGGAAAAAGACATAAAGGAAAGGAAACAAATAAATAAATACATAAATGTGTGCTAGCAGAGACTCTTCTAATAAGTAGAAAACAAAGTAAGAAAAACACAACAGGGTTTTTCTCTGCCATTTCATCAACAAGGAGCATATAAACGTATATGATAGATACAGCTGAAAAGAAATAAAGGTATAGGGAGCACCTCTCACTCGCTGAGCTCACTGCCAGAGCAAAGTCCTCCATGCTAAGTTCCACCTCCCATCTTTTCTGAGTTGAAGAATTATCTTTTCAGGTGTGGACATCATCTAGCAATGTTTTTACACTCACTCCATCATGAGCTGTAATAGACTTCTTCAATTTAATTAAGGACTGCACCTACACTTCTAAATAAACCCAAGGCATAAATAAAAATAATGTAAAATAAAAATAAAAAAGGCTACAAGGCGTAAATAAAAATAAACCTCACCAAAACAAAATTGGGTGGAATTTAGTAGGACTGAAATCTGGCAAGCAAATAATGTAGGTTTACACCGACTTCATACAAATACTCACTTTGTATTTTAAACGTGGGGGAAAGCAGCGGTTTATTTAACCACCAAAATGTATGTTCACTGTACCACACACGTAATTATGGGCAGAGCACGGAAACTTTAAAGCATGATGAAGTCTAATGACAGAATTTCCTCGGGACGGTCGGCCTCTGACAGACTTTCCATGCTAGCTCTGTTTTTCAAAGCCATCTCCATAACGATGTCATAAAACACACATATCACTTCCTAAGTTAACTTTTCATTCTGGGGAGTGGGGAGGGGAGGGGCTGATGCTGTTCAATCGCTATTTGGCGTGGTCACTGATGTGACATGAGCCCTGATGTCACGTTTCTGAACATCCCTCTGCTTCTCCTACAGCCTCTGGACCATATGGCAGAGCTCTCCACACCACTGGAGCTGCGGCTGGACTTGGCCGAATCTGGGTGTGGGAGCTCTGTGGGCCCACATGTTTGTGGGACCTTCAGCATTCAAAGCACATCCATCCTCCAAAGCAACTGATGAGTTCTGCCCCTTGGTTCTTGCAGTGATTTGGGGGGGTTCAAATGCCAGCTGGGCTGCTGGGGGAGCCCTGACCGCAGTGATGCCATGACAGATGATGCCTGAGATCTCATCCACCTCATCCATAAGAATTAGATTATCACATCACTGGACAAAACTCAAAGGTGTCACCCAGAACCTACCACATCTCAGCACTGAATTAGTCAAAGGGGAAAAAAAATCCCACCAAAACCAGACAAAGAAAAACAACAACAAACCCGCTTTTGAACGGAATCCATGATGTTCTTGAAGTCTAAATCATCATAGTAATTCTCAATTCCTCTTCTAATGTTATGGTTCAAAAACTTGATTGTCTAGAGGGCAAAAATAAAACAAGATTCGTGGGTTACACATGCTGAAACAGAAGGTCAGGTTAAAGTGATAAGTGTCACCACTGAGCATGAGAGAAAAGGCGCTTTGGTTTTGGGTTGGTTTCCCCTCAAGAAAAACCAAATACCAGTTAAAAACCAGCCCCAGCCAACAGCGCGACACCCCTCCGGCAGCCAGGTGCCGCTTCTCCGAGACTCTCCAGTGGTCTCCCAGAGACAGTCCCGGCGTTCCCCTTGGAATGTAAGACACTAAATCAACAAAATGCTTGTCAAGTTCAGAAGATGAGGGGAGAGAAAAAAAGAAGAAAGTGAAAGTAGTGCCGTCATGGTGTAGCAAAAACCAGAGACTGCAATGCAAGAACAAAGACGATCATCGCACCGGTGGTTAGAAATAAGAAAGGATATTGCAAGAAGGCAAAAAAATACACGTTTTTCTTTGTCTGAAAGTCAACAGCAGTTCTCCCTCGCCCTCTCAGCAAATGCCATCTCTGGCATGTACTTAATTCTCTGCAGCTGCATTCCCTGCATCCCGTGATGCCCACACTCCCACACTGCGACGGCGGATCTGCTCCCTTCAGATGAGCCTGGCCTCCCCATCGCAACTCGGAATAAATCCGCTAGTGACAACTTCTAGGAATGAGGAGAACTCAACCTCTGCTCTCACAGGTCATGTCTGGGACTCCGGTCCAGCATGGAGTAAGAAGAAACCACTAGCTAGGGAGGACACCATACTGCTTCAAAATAACAAGCTGGTAGTTTTTTTAAATAATCTTTTTTAAAACTTTGGGGGTTTTTTGGTTGTTTGGGGTTTTTTTTTTCAAATAACACCTGTAACATGTACATGAGACTTGCTTTTTATGGAAAGGAGATCAGTAGGACTGGGGTGGGGGGTGAAGAGGTCCTATTATTCAGCATTTCCTTTCAGTGCTCAGATTTGAGGAAAAATAATAAATCAAAGTATAGAAATCTAGTGCTTGCCACAGTGGACACATTTATGGTTTAAAGAACTGCTAACAGGAAAGGAAAAAAACCTGAGTCTGCTGCTTTCTGTTTAGAAAAATTGTGAGTATTACAGTTACAACACACTTGTAAATGATGGGGTCTCCTACAGAAATCATTTATGTTAAATTAATAACAAGATATATACAAAAAATAACAAGAGTCTTCAAGTTTACCTGGAAATGTCCTAGACAGTGGTCTGAGATACAGATGATGAATGAGAAGACAGCACTGTGTGATGCACAAAGAGCTGCAAAGTCATTTTCCTTGTACTGCACATCCTTACTGATAGATTTTATCCCAATTCATTAATTCAGAAGTCAGCACCGGAACAGCTGGCCAATCCCACCCAAACCCAAAAAGCCCTGAATATTCTGGACCTGTCTTCAGACCTCCATCAATAGGTGCTGAGGTGACACTTCACAGAATTATAGAATGGGTTGGGTCGGAAGGGACTTTTAAAGGCCATCTAGTCTACTCCCACTGCAGTGAGCAGGGACATCTTCACTAGATCAGGTTGCTCAGAGCCCCATCAAGCCTGACCTCGAATGTCTCCAGGGAAGGGTCCTCCACCACCAATCTGGGCAACCTGTTCCAGTGATTCACCACCCTGACACTGAAGAAATTTTCCCTAATATCCAGCCTAAATCTTCCTTTTCTAGTTCAAAGCCACCACCCCTCGTCCTATGGCTACACGCCCTCACAAACAGTTGGAACACCTTGCTCAGCAGCATAGCTGTAACACCATGGACCGAAATGTTCTCAGCGATCACAACCTAACCCCTTGTGGCTCACCTGGTTTCTGAAGGTCAGGGCCAGCACACCACCAATCAGTTCAATCATCAAGCAGACACCAAGAATGTACATGAACTGCAGAAAAAAAAAAAAACAATACACAATGCAAGTGAGTCCTTAATCGGAGCAAACTCAAATTACTCCTTCAACGAGTGTCTTTAAGCACGTAACGTTCAACTGCCACCATCCCTGGCTTTCTGCACTCGAGATGCCATTGTAAAGATGTAAAAATAAAAAACTATGAATGTATGAAATGTGAAATCATCGCTTTGTCCTTATGAAACCATTCATGTCACAAGAAAAGGCTTTTTTTCCTCACTTGGGGTTTGCCCAACTGGCAAACATGTTGGGTTTTCTTTGCTTTGAACAGGCTCAAAACCAATAGATGCATTCATCGTGCCAAGACACTTCTCTCCGCAACAGCCTCCCAAACCACACCAATGCTCCACACTCATGCTCCCCACAAAGCCAGTACTCACCTGTTAGCTCTCATTCCTTGGGTAACGCAGCGCTTTAAGACAACCCAAGTCATTTGGAGCTAAATGAAAGTGAAATTCTGGCTTGGTACCTTTTAGTGTGGTGTTCAGAAGAGGGAACTGAGCCAGCTGAGCCCAGAGGCTGCAAGATGGGCACTAACAGGACTTAAAACACTCAGTGCTAAGACAAATTACACCTCCCAGCTCTCTCTTTACTCAGGTTGTGTACCACGCTGACAAGTATAGGCCCACACGCACACCTGGCCACAACACAGGCACCTGTGACTGGCCAGCAAAGCTCATGCCAGCCAGGAGTAACGTGGAGAAACCCACAGCAACATCACGAGATAGCTGAGACGTGCCGGTACTTGAAATGTTACTGCAACCCAAAGGGTTCCTCAGGCATACCAGATGACCAGCACATGAATTCAGGTCTGCTTCTTAATGGGCACAGGGCAGTGGGAGAGAAGTTTCAGAACTGAACGTTTCAGAACTGGGGAGAGGCTGTTCAGTAGGGCCTGTTGTGACAGGACAAGGGGTGATGGTTTCAAAATAGAGGGAGGGAGATTTAGATTGGATATTAGAAAAAAGTTCTTTCCTGTGAGAGTGGTGGAGCACTGGAACAGGTTGCCCAGGGAGGTGGTGGATGCCCCTGGATCCCTGGAGACGTTCAAGGCCAGGTTGGATGAGGCCCTGAGCAACCTGATGTAGTTGGGGGTGTCCCTGCTTCTTGCAGGGGGTTTGGACTAGATGACCTCTGGGAGTCCCTTCCAACTCTAATCATTCTATGATTCTATGAACCCTCATCTGAATATAACCTCTCGGACTCAGGCTCTGCCCCAAAGCTGGTTTCACCTTTCAATGCCCGGTATCAGCATCATGAATTCACCGGGCAGATCTCTTCTCTTCTGCTAAATCCACAATCAGCCTGAGAAGCAGACACCAGGGACTTTCTTCGGTTTACCACAACATCCCCGGTATATGACAACACACCACTGCGCTCAGGGCGAAAGAAACCACTACCACCACAGGTCAGCCTCTCTGTAAAGCTCTGGCATAATTTCCACAGCCACAGCTACCTCTCAATTTGTCCTACATATTTAGCACTTCTGTAAACTGAACTGAAGGCAGAAGTTAACATTTTCACGTTCTATTTCTAATTAGTTGTATGTGTAACTTCCATCTGCAACCAGAGTGTTATACCAGGACTTCTCTAAAATTTACCCTTTTGGAGGCACAAGGGACAAACCAACTTGGTCCCTTTCTTTTCTCCCTTAGAATCCTTCTCGTGAATTCCCGTGGTGCTACAAACCTGGCAGCCCAACATGCATTCTCCACCTCCCTGCTGTATCCCACTTTCCAGACGAAGGGAGACAGGCCCCAGCTGCCCCAGCCTAAGGGATGTCACCTCGAGACGCGGTTTCTTTCTCTAGCAGCTTCCTCTGGGTTGAAACGAGGAGTGTTTGGAGAACCATCACTGACCACATCTCATCTCAACCCTTAACATCTCAGCAAGGAGCGTGACAGCTTCAGGAATCCAGCACACCACGCTGTGGCCAGGGCAGAGCAAGAGCAGGCACCGTGGCGCCAAGGGCAGCGTCAAACCAGATTTCAACAGCCCAGTTTGCACAAGATCTGTGCTGGCCAACAATAACTCACACGCCTGGTTGCTCTCCATGAAGCCCTTGCCCAGCTCTCCAGCAGTTTTCCCAGCACCAGGCTCTGACCTTCACCCATTCTGGCACTGGCAAGACAAAATATCACTGCTCCCTTCTCCCCACCGGAGGGACAGACCACAGTCAGGAGACCGCTGATGCTGTAAAGCTGTTTTGGGTTTAATTAAAACCAAAAAGTAATTTTACTAAAAGAGATTTCAAAGCAGACATAGGATGGGTTTGGATTCAGGTGACCCTGGGAAGCAAAAGCAACGAGCTTTAAAAGCAAAGAATAAACCCCGCAACACTCACCGCGTTAAGAAGGTGGAAATTGTCTCTCAAGGAAGCCAGCACGCCCACAAAAGACACCACGAACATGATGATACCCAGCAGTATTAAAATGATTGCTGGGGCGAGAAAGGCACTTTCCAGAGTTTTGTACTGCTGTCTTTCCACCTCTGCATAAATCCCAACGGCGAGGATAACGGCTCCGATCACCTGGAACAGGGAAAGAGAGGAGTGCAGATGTTACTCTTTCTCCCAGAGTACAGATGTTACTCTTTCTCCCAGGAATCACAGAGAGGACGTTTGCCGAGCACACACGGGCCTGTGACTACCCATTCCAGAATTCACTGGCGGCAACACAACACTGAAACCAGAAGCGGGGATTAAAGAAAAGAAAAGCCTCAAAGACTGAAGCAGAATAAAGCTGAAATAGAAACAACATCAAAACCCCCCAAAAAAACTCAAACAGAAAAAATATATTTGCTCATTTTATAAATATATTTTAAGTTTTGGTGTTCTGGATGTTAAAAAAATCGCAGCAGCCATCACTGACTGAAATGGCATTTATTACTCATCTGAGGTCACATGTATTACATACACTAGCAAATGCCACAGCATTAATATTCCTCTTTGGTGTGTCTGTCTGTCTGACCTTCCCTCTCATTCTCTACATATACAAGTGCTTAGAGATATATGGCACTAACACAGCACAATTCCTAATCCAGCTTCCAATCAACAGCTTATACATCCCTTCCTGCTGGCTCCCATCGCATTTAGGATCAGTAGATATGGGCAGGTGCGCCCTACACATCCCCATCCTTCCTGCTACCAGGAAAAAAACACCAGATTAAAAAAAATAAGTAACAAACCCCCAAACCTACCAGTTTGAATTGTAAAGAAAAAAAATCACACTTAATCACAGGAATCCCAGTGGAAAAACCTTACTGCCTGCTCCAAGAGCCAGAGAAGAGCCCTGATACCAATTAATCAGTCTGGCGATCTACCAATAAACAGCATCCCCCTTTTCTGAGCCGACATCTCTGCAGGAACCCCGAGTCCACTGAGCGCCCTTCTTAGTCATACGAAGCTTTCGGATATCGCACAGTTCACCCCAGAGAAAGGTCTAGACAGACACGTGACACAGCTGCCAGATTCTGAAATATTGTTTTAATATCTTACCACATATAACCTGCATTTTCTACAGGCAAGAGTAAGACCTGCAAAGGATGGGGCGCAAGGAACACCACTGAGCCATCATTTAAGAAAGGAAAACCACAGAAGGGGTTGCCTGTAAAAATAATTACACTGAAGGTATTTAAAAAAAAAAAACAGCTTACAAGGTTCCATGACCAGATCTGGGGTGATTCCACTCTCTGGCAAATTCAGACCTTGTTGTACTGATTATGGGAGTCAGGAGAGAAAACATGGGGGAGAAACAACAGGTACCCAAACTCACCATTTATACTCTCCTACCGGAAAAGTGTCATTAGGGGGGTAATTATCAAGCTCTTGATTTGTAGCCTTAGATTGGTCCTTTAAAAAAAATTCCATGACTTGGGTAATAATTTATACAGTTACTCTCAAGCAGAAGACAACATGTACCAGGCATGTAAATGTTAAAATACAGCTGCAACAACGGAGGAAAGAGCCTCAGGACTGTAGAAAACAATTACAGATTATAAAATTGGTAACTGTACAGATATACAGATGTGATTTGGGAGTTCTATTATTAATTTAAAAACAAAATATATAAAAATTTTCAAACCCCAAGCCCTAAAGAACCCCTAATACATTTGTGTCCAGGCTGTATCTACCCTGCTTGGAAAGCGGAGGATAATACAAGTCATGGACGGGCTCTCCTGCAAACACTAAAGCTCCGTTACCAAGCTCAACACTTGCCTAGTAAGTTCCTCCTTCTGAAAACTAAAAAGAACATCAATTGAATAAAAAAATTAGATATAAGCCACAGATATCAAAGCTTGACAGGGATTATCTAGATTTCAGAAATGTTTTGTTTCAAGACTAGAATGTTTTACAAAGATGTCTCTTTTTATTTTTAGCTACAGATTTTTTTCAATGAAATATTCAATATTTTGGTTTGTTTTAAAGATCCACAGGTGCCTGTGAGTGGAAATAAAAAGTTACATTTCCATTTTAAGAGCTCCAATGATACATAGAGCAATCTTTACATTTATATCTATATCTTCATCCTCTTCCACTCAGAAGTGGCTCCAGGATACCAACAATCAAAACTATGTCCCTCCCCAAGAAGAGACCTACAAAATACCCCTGTCAGAACACCCCGTCTGTCAGTTCTAACCGAACAGCTCCGCAGAGTGGGGTGGGCAGAAGGTTTCATGCTGCACCCAGGAGAAAGGCACCAGATGACAAATAAAACAACCCAAACTCACACTGACCCATCACCAAGCAGACACACTAATGTCTCTTGAGTTTTACGCAGATTTTAAAGCATTAAAAAACCTGTTATGGGGTGCACAATGAAAATCCTCCTTCCCTACAAGCAGGATTTATGCTTTTATTATATTTTTTTTGCTAAAGAATTTAATAAAAATCTCTTCATCCTTTCATGTGATGAAGCCAACAGCAGCAATGTGCTAACTTAGCCATCATCCCACCCGTGTCACTCCTCCCCTCCCGTGTCCAGAGGTGGGAACTCCACTTTTACGTAGGCAGCACGCAACCATACATGCTGTTTACATCCTGCATCCTTCACAACAGCTCCTGGCTTGGCAACACATGCTGCGTCCATCCGCAGGAAAAACTGGCTGCCCTCAACTCGCACAAATCGAGTATCCATCAGCAAATCCCAGGGACTTTCTCTGGGGCTTTCACACACAGGGAAGTTGTTTTCCGGCGAGAAAGGAGAAGCATTTCTTCCTTGAGTAGCAACTTTAACCCCATAGTTTAAATTATTAAGTAAAGTGCACACTAAACAACAGCAGGGTCTGTTTAAAATGCTGGATGCTGTTTCGGACAGATGAGGAAAATCACATCGCTGCCTCATTCACCAGCAAAGCAGCTGCCTGAAAAAGTCATGGTGGCTGCTAGTTTTTAATCTAAAAAACCTCGATGACACAGGGAAAACACATCAGCACCAGAGCCTGAAGCAAACATCCCCTCTCCTGCACCCTCAGCAATGCTTTCATCTCTCACTGCTTTTGGGTACGGTCAGTATTTAGTTCCGGTGAAATCCTTGGGGACTTGATTCCGGGTGTTTGTCACTTGAAAACGTACCAGAGGAACAGCAACAGCTGGGAGGAAACCGAACAGCCTCAGCATCACATACGCCGAAGCCCCAAAGAGCAGCAAAAGAGCACAAAGCACCCAAAATTTATACAAGCCAACACTCCACAGTCCAACTTTACTCCTACTTCCACCAAAGAAAAAGGCAGGAAGCCCACAGCAGCTAAAACAGAACCAGAGAGCTGATGTTTACAGATAATGAGATCGACTTTGCTAAGCCCGGATAAAAGAAAATTTCCGGAGAGAACCCTGCGTGCCGCACCACACACAATACGGCGTGTGCCCGTGCCCAGCATGTCCCAAAAGCTATGAGCCTCATCCTTCCCTGCCTGTGGCCCCCATCCTGCCCTGAGCAACCCCCACTCCTCCTCCACAGAGCAGAGAGACTGAAACACTTGGTTGTGAGCAAGGGCAGAGCATTGAAAACCCAGAGCGAGCCACTGCTGAGAGTAAATAAAATCCCGAGGTTGACTGAAAGAGGCTTTGTCCTCCAGGGACACATGGGGAAATATTTCGGAAGGACCCTTCTGCTCACAGATTAATTTTTACATCCCACCAGCAGCAGCCTTTGCTACCAGTGAAAAACACAGAGCAGACAACATGAGAGGTCCTTCCTGGAGGACACGCTGCAAAAATAAAAAGGGGGAGGAGAAGGTGGGGGCTTTAAAAAATAATGCAAAAAATGTCCCTTTTCTGAAAGTGACACCCGCAGAGTAGCTGCTGAGGAGTAATGTGGGGGAACTTGAGGAGTGTAAACCCAAGGGCTTTCCTTGTGAGACAGGCAGAAGATATCTGGGATCCCAAGAGGTCTGAATCAGCCCAAACACGCCGCAGTTCGATTTCTATTCATCCTTAAACCGTAGCTTTAACCGGATGCCTCCTGCCAGACCCGGCACACATCTTCTGGACCACCAGAGACGCCGACAGCTTTACGCTCCCACCTCGCCAACACCACGTCTAACAAGCCAGAAACACCCACCAGCCAAACAAGGGCTTGAGCTGGGTTTGAACCGAGAGAGCCATAAAGAAACCCCACCTAAGCACCTCATACCAACCAGAGCAGCCTGACCGCACCCCCGAGCCCGAGAAAGCGCGTTTGAAAATGACGGTCCTCGCAACGAGCCCGCATGGATCCTTCCTGCCCCAGGAGATGCTCGGTCGGAGAAGTCACTGGTAATTACTGGGCGCCCAAAGGTGCAGCCTTCACCGCTCTCTGGAGATGGCGTGCGGGGTTCGTGTGGCACCTGGCCGGTGTCGGCAGGTGTGGCACGCTCCCGAGCCGTAAAGCTTCGCCGTGCCACCCAGCCAAGGCTGGGGGAAGGCGCTACGGGGCCATCACCGGCTCTCGGCAGGACGAAGGTTCCCCCATGCCGTGCCCAGCTCCGCTCTGGGGAACCAGCACCATCCCGACGCCGGGCGCGAAGGGCGTTCAGCCGCCAGCATTCCCAACCCCGCGATCCCCAGCCGCTCTGCCGGTCCCTGGGGGCGGCCGGGGAGCTGCACCCACCGCCACGGCTGCTGCCAGACACCGGCGTCGCCAGCGGAGCCGCAACAACCCCCCTCCCGGCACAGGAGGAGCCCCCGTT
>VXBZ01002645.1:179324-212043 GCA_013399135.1 Heliornis fulica
ACCTGCAGCGCTGCGCAAGCACCATGTCAGCCCGGAGAGACGGGGGAGCTCCCTGAGCTCTGCCGCTCGGGGGTGGGAGTTGGGGGTGGGCGGATGGAGGGAGGGATGGATGGAAAGCAAAAAGGAAAAGAGAGGAGAAAGGAGAGGAAAGGAGAAAGAAAAGGAGTGGAAAGAGGAAAGGAAAGGGAGGAAAGGGGATGAGGAGAAAGGAGAGGGGAAAGGAAGAGGGAAAGGGAAGAAAGGAGCCAGTTGGGTGCTGGGTGCGTGGCTCAGCCCACGCAAACATCACAAAGCACAATCCCTGCTCTCTACCGCAGCAGGACTGAGCAATGCCCACACATCTACCTTTCCTTATGGCACCAGGGGATTGCAGGGAGGGTCACATCCTGCAAATAACACCCTGTAAATGCAACAGCAAACGGGGGCATGGCGCCCTGGCCGTGCTTTCTGCCCACACCGGCGTTTATCCAAGTCCTGCTGCCGTGACAGTGGGCCAGTGTTGGGTCTTGCACAGCGATCCTGAGCTGCGAACGCTGTCGGTGCCTATGAGATGAAATAACCCCTTTCAAGCCAGCAGCACTACATTCCTGCCCCATAAAAGACTATTTTCTTCCAGAGAAAAAAAAAAAAAGCCTCATTCAAAGTGGCAGACAAGCGTCCCAGAGTGGGTTGTTGCATCCTGGCCCAGAGCAGAGACAGGCAGTGTTGAAAAACACCACCAGTATCAGAGAAGATGAAGCAGGGCAGCATCTATTCTTAAATTACTCTTAAGGGACTGTGGAAAAAACCCCAAGCTGATAAGGGAAAGCTGTGTAAATGGTCAGCTGCACATCATTTTGTTAGGTGCCTAACGATAAAGCAGGAGCTGCTGCCAAAACCTCTTTCAGAAAGCCTGAAAAGAAAAAAATCCTGGATAATTTTATTATGAAAAGCACGGTTGCTTTTGCACACAGAACTGAGCTGTGCTGCTGGGAAACAGCCCAAGTCCCTGCCAGCAACAGAATAGCTTGTCACCTCTTACCTTTCCGAGGTCCAATCCAAAGTCCTCGAGCATCCCTCTTCTAAAATATCAACAACTTCAGTGCTGAGACCAATTTGCAAATACCCCTCACATTTACCAACGTCGCACTGGCTGGAAATGGCATCGTGTACCGCGAAAGTGCTGGGTACTGGGGTCTGGTGCATGTTCTTCGTGTCTCCTGGGCATCACTCACATCCAAACACATTCCTGTCACTGACACTTTTCCCCTGTTTGCGTAATTAACTACAGAAAGAGGTTTTGGGGTGAACTTTGCTGATGCCTTACCTTGTCATTTGAGCTCTGATGTCTGCAAATGAAATCTCAGGGCACGACGGGGAAGCCGATGAGCAGGAGGCCCCGTTTTCCTCTCATTTTCACTCTGAACTGAGCCAATTTGGGAAAACAGGTCCCTGTGTTTGAAACCTGGTGAAAATAATTGAATAATCCTTTTCTTTGCCTGAATCCCAGACTTTCGCCTAGATGACAGAATGACGAGGTTTCCAGGCCCAATTAGCAGAGGTTAGCAGCAAGCGATGGTTTAAAGCAAGATGTCACGAATCGCCCGCGGTGCTGAGGGTTGGTGCTTGGCTGTGCTGTCTCCACCTCAGCCTGATACAGCACAGAGCTGCAGCTTCCAACCGAGAGTCTGGCATCTCTGCCAGCATCAAGGCAGATCACGCGTTACAGCATCTGCTCCTGAGACCATCCAGCGGCCCAACCCGGCAATGGGTTTGTTCATCTTTAAAGGTCGTAACTTCCACATTTCCTCCATCACCTCCAGAGCTACTGAGCTGGTTGCACAGGGCACAGCAGATCCTCCAGGCAGCCTCTAAACACCTTGGTCTGCAGAGCATTTGACCCAGGGCCTTAGGAGATCTGCAGAAAGGGAAGGGAGCCTGCAGCTGGCAGACAGAAAGCTCCTAAGCTTTTCAGAGCTACCAGCGGTGTTTTTCACCGCTTTCTTCCAGCCTGAGCCTGGCTGACAGAGCTGCCGGCTGGCTGCACGCTGCCTCACCCAAGGTGGATGCTCCTGCTCCTCTAACCCTCCTCTCAGAGCTGTTCCCTGGACAAAGGTCCCCCAAACCAAAGTCCAGCAGGCAATTACAGCCTCTGCTGCCTGCCTTACCCATGCGTTATTTCTCCAAAAACACCAAATGCACCTTACTGACCCTTCCTGACCTTCCAAGACCTTTTGTTTGCCTCTCTCACCTTTTGCTCAGCCCTGCCATCAGTGACTCAGCACGGTGATGTTTGGTCTCAAACAATCCTGCCCAGAACAAAAACAGCAGTGAAACCAGCCAAGCCCCAAAGCCCTGCTCTCGGGTAATTCCCTTCCCCAGTATAACTACTCCAAAACCACTGGGGAGGTGGATTTTGCATTTAACCCCAGGCAAGCACAGCATTCTCCCCCGGAATCTGAATTCCTTTGTAAAAGGAAAAGGAAATCACTCGGGTTTGCAAGTGGTGTGGCAGATAGCTACGCTGGCCAGGCTCCAGGGCCATATAACCTCATCAACACATACCCAACAAACAAAGAGAAGGTGGGGGTGTTTGAAATGAAAGCAAGTCCCTGCCGACTTGTGTGATGGAATATTAAAGGGCGGCTGCATCCCGATTAGTGCCGGGTAAGGCACTGGGGTGGATGATTCCGAAGGCGATGATAGTGCCTCCTAGGAAACACGGGCACTCCAACCACATCCCAAATCAGGCAAGAGAGGTTATGTTTTCACCTCTGAGATGCTAAAAAAGCACAGTCCTTTTCGTAGGTGCTTACTTACGTTCTGCTTTCTGTCACAAAGGCCGACAAAGCACGTCAGCGCCACTCCCGGCTACACGTACGGAGCGTTTAGCTCATGTTCTCCTTAGGGCTTGAAGAGATTTCCCAGAGATGGGGGAGGGAGGGGGAAATAAATCTGGAGAACACTGTTAGCTTTTGAATCCGTATCGCAGATCACAAACAGCTCTCCCAGACTGTGTACAGAAAGAGGAAGGGCCATAAGGTGTTTAATGAGGCAAAGACTTTCAGGAAGAGCAAGGAACAGCCTTGCAGCACATGTGAGAGGATATGGATGCGCACACCTTGGCAGTTTCTGGGCAGGGAATTACCTGCAGGAAAGTCCATGGTGACAAGAAGGAGATACTACACGTAGTACTACAGGTATCATGTCTCCAACGCGGCACTGAGTAACGCTGTATCGGGGAAGACTCGCTTTTAAAGAGCTATGGTGGTTAGGCAATGGGTTAACTGAAGGCTGCCTCCAGAAATTAACAGAGCATGGGAAGAGCCCAGGGTGAGCTGGCTGAAAGGATCCTGAACCGATAAATACTGCCCTGTTACAGGGGAGCCGGGCACAGCTACGGCTCCAGCAGCTACGGGAGCGGGAAAACTACCACCACCCCAGCACCGCACGCATGGCGGGGAGGGCTTTTTGCCTCTATGTTACATTCTGAATCCTGAAAACAGGTTTCAATGTGAAAAATGGG
Source organism: Heliornis fulica (assembly GCA_013399135.1). Classification (NCBI taxonomy): domain Eukaryota; kingdom Metazoa; phylum Chordata; class Aves; order Gruiformes; family Heliornithidae; genus Heliornis; species Heliornis fulica. Next base: position 182,830 of record VXBZ01002645.1, read on the forward strand.
GCTTTTAATACCTGAAACGCTTTCAGCTGCCAGCAGAGCAGGCACAAGCCACTGCCAAGTACTCTTTGAAATCTCAGCCTCGACGTGTTTGCTTATATTCATGTCCTTTACAGCAAAGCCGACGGCAAGCGAGAGCGCCGTGCGCTGAGCAGGGACAGGGCTTAGGGGTTCCCCTTTCCAGGCTCCTTCTTGCCTGCATGAGTTTCTACAGCACATGCTGGGAAAGGGGAAGCAGTGCTCCAGAGCACGGAGTGTGGGGACACATCCCTCATCCAGCCCCTGGGCATCGTGGAGGGTTGGGGCTGGGAATTGAGGCTCCTCTGGATGTTTCAATGTTAGAGAGCGGCTGGAGAAGGGTTGCTGGAGCTCCGGATGAGGTCCTGGATACCAGCTTCCCACTGAAGCCTTATTAGAAGTCCCAGCTCAGGTTTGGTCTTCACCAATGCCTTTCCTCTGGCAGCGTCCGCTGGTGACCCTTCAAGGACCAACAGGACACGCTGCCGTAATCTATTTACATTAAATCATACAAAGTCCACTAAATACGGCTGGTGGAGCCGTGTCGTCTTGGGCAGTCACCATTAAGTAAAGCACAGTCAAAGCACAGGTAAAGCCTCCAAACAGTTGCAGAAAGCAACACCACCTTGCTAAAACTTGCTTCTTTCTCACTATGAGAGCTCACCCGAAGCCCGGGAGGGTCCTGGAAATGTGAGGATCCCAGGACTGGCAAAGCAAACCCTGAGACAGCAGCACGTCCACTTCAGAGATTATTTCAACACAAATGGGGGGAGGGGGTGGGGGGAAGAGGAGGAAGACAAGAAAATAACTAACAAATTCAAGTACCACTTTGCTGTATTTTTCATTTGATGTCAAATTGGTTGTTTAGTTTTTGCCTGCAAGACTCCACCTCCTCTCCAAGTCCCCTTAAACCCTGAGGAGGATTTATCCCAGTACAGCTCCAGCCTCGCACCGAACAGTCGCACAGGCAAACCGAATGCCCCGCCGCGGAGGATTCAGACGCCTGCTGCCTTGGAAAACCACTGCCCTGATAAAGGAGGATTTCCACTTGGATTGGAGCTTTTTTTGCTTGGATATTTCTATTTATGGTTTTTTGGCCCTAAAAATAATCTAAAGGAAGACACCACCTGTCCCCGACCTTCTTCCACCTCCTTTTTTTTTTTTCTTTTTATTTCCTCTTCACTTTTTTTCTTTTTGTTTTAGAGGAAAAAGAAACTCAGGGGGTAGAGGGTGGGGGGAGGTGGTCTTTGGATTTTGCTCTTCAAGCATAGGATAAATCACCAGGCAAGGAGGAGGCCCTTGCTATCGCTCATCTCCTGGAGCTGCATTGCATCACTTGGAAAACAGGATGAGAGGACATGAGGTATCTCATCCCAAAGCCTTTTTAATGGCATTTAGTCACATACATGGAAATTTGTAACACCAGCCTCTCCGGCAAGGAAACGAGCCGATGCCAGATGATTTTATTATACACTGAGCCGAAGGAAAAAAACCAAACCATGAGCACATTTTCCGTTTTAAACACTAGCAACAGCTCACAGGCTGATTCCCTCGAGGACAGCAGCAACTGGACGGCGGTAACCCAGTTTACCCAGCCAGGATGGCAAATCGCTCTGTGGGCTATCACCTATTCCTTCATCGTTATCACATCCATCGTTGGCAATGTCACCGTCATCTGGATCATTCTAGCACACAGGAGAATGAGGACTGCTACCAATTACTTTATTGTGAACTTGGCTCTTTCGGATTTGCTGATGTCTGCTTTCAACACCATCTTCAATTTTATTTATGCCAGCCACAACGTCTGGTACTTCGGCAAGGAATTCTGCAGGTTCCAGAACTGGTTCCCCATCACTGCAATGTTCGTGAGCATTTACTCCATGACAGCCGTGGCTGCGGAGAGGTAAGAGGTGAAGGGAGGAGACAAGCTTCAGATAAATTCACTGTAAGCTATTAAATAAAAAATAAATAAATCATTGCAATGCTTTGTCCGGCCCATCAGCGCCGTTATCGGCAGAGCGGGAGGAGTGCCCAGCACAGAGACCATGGGGGTTAGATGCTAGTTAGAGTGTGCAAGGAAAACCTTTCTCTTTTATCCCTGCCTGAATCACACCCGACCGTGTGAGTGAGTGGAAGCGACCGGTATGTCATTGTTCCCGCATCACTGATCATCAGTTGTTTCCCACTCATCCTGCAAATTAGTTGAGGGGTTGGTTTGTTTTTATCAAGCCATGAGAAGGACGATATGGACATGCTGCTGGAAGTATCGGTATCCACAGTATCGGTGAACCACCAGGAATAACAGCAATCGGATCAGAAACACCAGAGTCTGCTCCAACACCTTGCGGGAGGAAAATAATTACAGGGATTCTGTTTGGCTCCTGAGGTAATTTGGTATATTCATAATACTCTCTTCCCCCTGCCAAGTCTCTTTTGCTCAAGCTTAAATTTGCGGAGTCTGTGTTTACCGCTCGTTGGTGAGTAGCGTGACGCTGGTTTTCTTTTTACTAGAAAGTGGCCAAAAGTCCACAAGAATTTCCTCCCTGAAAGGCAATGGCACTTAAAACAAGCAAAGCAGGTTAAGCTCCCCACTAGACTCTCTGTTCTCCTTCCATCCATCCCTCCCAGCCATTAAGTCCACTCTCTGGGAACATCTTTCCCATCCTACATCCCTGCCGCAACCCCACGATGATGAAGGTCTTCCCCCAGGCAGCTGGGCCTGGCGTCTGGAAACACCCAGCAGCCCTTTAATCAAGTCCTCTGTTGGCTTCAATGTTTCCTTCAGGTTTCCTCCAATCCTTATCAAGCATGCGTATCCTTGAAGGGCCTTTTGGCTCCCTTGGGAGCCGAGCCAGCGTCCCTCTGGAGCCATCGGAAAAGCCGCGCTCCCTGACTCATTGGGTCGCTTTCGTAACCCCCGCCCCTGCTCACAACTCAGCTTCACCCCAGGGAAGCCAGTGACAGACAAATCAAACTGGATAAACGAACTAGCAGGAGAGAGAAGCGCAGGTAGTGCTGGATGAGACCCACACCTTGAGTTGGGCCTGGGCTGATCCGCAGCCGCAGTGGCGCAGGGCAATGGCCCCTGCGGTCGCTGGGAGGACCGCCGGCATGCACGGGGGATGAGCCATGTGTTTATCAGGCTGCAGTTGTCCAGATGAAAGCAAATCCCTATTTAGAAGCAACAGCAGCTCAGTTTTTAGACTCAAGTATTCTTCTGCTGTCCCTGGCTTCACACCAAGGGTTCCTGGTAACTGTTATTTTATACTTGTGGTCTGCCAGAGAATATATATTTTTATTTCATTTAAATAGATCCGTTTCAGCCTGTCCTCGTGTCTCCCTGCTCTCATTCCTGGGGGACTTTCAGTGGAAGTACCTGTGCAGCCAAAATCTCTGGAGTTGCACAGCACAGATAGGATCAGAAAGACAGCTTGGCATCTTGCTGCAAGCCATATTTAGCTATTCCTTGCCTAACCTTAAAATAGATCTTGACGCTGTCTCCTGGAAACTCAACGGGCTTCCATTTATTGTTATGAGAACTTGCATCCACCCAGGCTCTGTTGTTTAACGTCAATAAAACACTGTCTTGAAGTCCTTCATTGCAAGGAAGGAGGCTGAGAAGTGCCAGATTCATAAGTCATATTCATCTGCTATGGAAAAGCCCTGGAGATATTAAACCACTGGTGGGGTTGAAGGACCGACTGACTGTAGGAAGGGTGCCAGGAAGAGTGGTCCCAGCACCCTGGGATGTCACCAGGAGCAGGACACAGACGGCACAGGGAGAAGGAGAGAAATGGCAGCCCTGTCACAGGGGAGATCTCAGCAGATCCAGTAACTCACCCAACTCGCAGCAGCATGCCTGAACTGTTTGCCTCGGGGGTGCATCCCTGGCCAAGAGGGAAGGCCTCTGCTTTCAGTATCTGCATCAGGGGCTGCAGTGTCAGGCTGCTGGGGCAGAAGAGGGAGTGCCATCCTTTGTACCCAGGTCACCTCCGCAGGCAGATAATCTGGGGAATATTCGCCACTTGATTCCACCCTGACCAGATTCGAGCAATGTTTAATTAATGCTGCCTACAGTAAGCTTAAGAAAAGCGAGGTGACATGAAAATTTTATAGCTACATAAGGCCCTGCCAGCACGCAGCCCTGGCTGGTTTACTGTCCGTCTGTCCTGCAGCAGCCCCCCTGCAGAGCTGTTTTCCCTATGGAAACCAGGAGGCATTTTCCACTCCAGTTTTGCCTTTCCAACCACCGTGGCAAAGAGCAGGGAGAGCACGACAAGAAATGCATAATTGATTCCGTACTCGTTACGATACCAAGCCTTCCTACACGGGCAACTTAAAACCGGAGAGTGCTGCGGGCTTGCGCGTAACCCGATAGTCAGCTGTGTCGTGAGGGCTGGCAGCAGGTGTGGGACGGAAGGGTCAGCAGCAATGGGCAGAGGTGGGTGGCACGTGAGTTTTCCACGGTTAAAAATCAGTAGGGGGAAAAAATTTGGGATACTCGAGACGTCAGGCTGCTGTTATGATAACACGGGGTGGCAGAGGGGACTGACATAGTTGGGTGAGCAGGGTGGGGTTCTGCTGTTTTGGTTTTCATCTTTGGTAGAGGAAGGAGAGAAGGGCATGGTTATAAATAGTGCATAATACCAAACTAACACAAACAGTTCAGAACACGAAATTTCAGACCCAGGCACATGAAGCACTTAAAAATTAAAAAAAAAACCAAACAAATATTCAAAGCAAGGGGAATACCTGCAACAACCACATACAGAAGACAGGTGACTGCTTCCTCCTTACAACACAAGCATCCATCCACATGGGTTTAATATATTCTGCCTTAAGACTTGAGTTCTTTTTGGAAAGGATTTATCTCCTTCCAATTATTTAGAGCCTGGAACCTGCCTAAATGCCTATAAATAAAACCCACCATACTGTCCATTGAGTTTTCAATACTTGCCATATATGTTGTATAGTTTACCAATGCAACTATAATGGCATTACCTGTTTTTCCTGCAGGTACGTGGCGATAATTCATCCCTTCAAGCCCAGGCTTTCTGCTGGAAGCACCAGAGTCATCATAGGGGTAATCTGGCTGGTGGCGTTTGGGCTCGCTTTCCCCCAGTGCTTCTACGCCAAGATCACAATGGACAACGGGACGACAAAATGCATCGTCGTCTGGCCGGATGACGTCGGATCCAAGCACCAGCTCACGTAAGAGACACAAAAAAACCTCCTGATCTGTGTAAAAGTTGACTATGAAATTATTTTAATCTCTAAACTGCTGTTTTCAGGCAGTGCTGGAGGAGGTGGGCAGGGAACCACGCAGCGGGGCTATACGAGTCTGGGGCAGCCCATGTAAGCTCAGTTCAAGCCAGCTGCTGAAAAAGCTGACAGGCGGCTGTGGCTTAGGGTAAAGAAGCATGATGTGCCATCCCCTCTTGATTTGAAAACTGGTTATGAGATCTGGAAACCTGATGAATTTAAGAGGAACCAGTGTTAAAAGTCTGTAAGCAAGCAATAAATCCTGGTTCTGAAACTTCTGGATTGTCTCCCTCCATCAGGTAGGAAAAAAAACCCCAACAGGTATCTTTATTGCTGAGAAGCCACCTAATTAGCTGAAAATTATGCTGCTGGGGGTGGGAAGAGGGCCATGTTTCAAACATCCTGAGGTTTTACAGACTGACTCCTCTGAGCACACATCTGCCCTCACAGAAATTTCCTCCTGCTTTAATGGAGGGAATTGCTCCAATGAAACACGGTTATTGGGATGAAACGAGCCATACCCCAACATTTTGGGGATCTGCTGTGATGAATCAGCATTTGCAGCACACCATGCCTGAAGCAGTGTGAGAAATTTATCAAGGAAAACTGTATCTATATGAAGCAGTAACGGAAGGACTGCGGAAAAAGGGACAAATTGATTAACAAGATGGAAAAACTTTTTCCAAACCCAAGCACTAAACTCATTGCATCCGTTCTTCACTATACCTGCACACCAGGGACATTTTCACCTTCTCCTTCTTCATCTCTGGCAGAGAGCTGGATGCCTCCTGTGGCCAGTAACTATAACGTTAACTGGTTTTCACACTAATATGTGCCAAGTCCCAGGAGCTTCATGGAAGTCTGACTGAGCTGCAGCGTATTCTGCCACCAACAGTCAGTTGTCCCCATTCTCCAGAGTCACAGGAGAACAAAGAGTAAAATGAGGCTCATGTCATGTCACATTGGGTGACCTTCTCTTGGGTTTATTTCTCCCACATCCAGCTGTCGGGAAGGATCGAAATCTCCGCGGGCCGGAAACGTTGGGTAATGAAGGGGGCAAAGAACAGGGCAGGTTCTTTCAGGGATCCCTAGCTGAAGAGCAGCAGTTCCCAAACACTTTAAATCACTTCATTCACCAGCTCGCTCTCCCCAAACTGCTTCAATTCGCAGGTTTCAGTAGCTCTTCTAGAAAGGAGGTTGGAAGAAGCACTCTGCAGAAATCATCTTGAGTGATGGATCTGTCGGGACAGCAACGTGGACCAGGGAGAAAAAAAGCCACGTGCAGCCATTCATGTACTAGTCCAAATGCCAAGGAAAAAAAATATTAAGAAACCCAAAGGAAAAAAAAAATAAATGGAGAAACCGGATTCCTCCATTGACTGTGTGTCCTCCAAATCCTTCTCAATCAATAAAAAACAGCTTTCAAGATTTCTAGACAAAGGAATACCCTTTCCTGCAGGAATAACATGTATAATTATGATAGAAACAAGTCCAAAACAACCTCCAAATGATGCACTAGTGTGACTGCCAGTGCTTGAGAACTCTTGGATACAAAGGGCCTGAATTTGCTGCAGTTTTTGAACCAAAATTTGTCGAAGTTTAACCAGGACACCTTCACCACAGAGAATTCTATTTTCTTCTGGTGACAGGTTAACTTTGCAGCAAAGCAGCAAAACTCCAAGACTCAAAGTTTCTTTTTCCCTCCTGCTCAAGCTGAGGCTCCCATCCTCATCCTCATCCTCCTCACAAGATGGGAGCCCTAGAAGGGGTTTGCTCCGCGTGCAGTATTAGACCTTAGGCAGCAATAAACCCACTGAATTGCACAGATCAATTATTTCTCCACCTGCAGCCACCGCTCTGATACTTCCAAACACCACCTAGTGTCCAGGCACCCATTTCAACAGCACCCTGCCAAGGCAGGTGACCCCGCTCACAAACGTGGCGATGACTCCCGAGCGTTGTCATACTGAGAAAGACCATTTGCACCCAGACTTTTTGGGGCCGTTGCCAGCAGCGTGTGCCAGAGCCCTCCTGCCTAATCCTAGTTTTCACGCTGTTTATGTTAATTTGACAGCTGCTGTAACCGCCTGAGCAGGTTGTTCCCTCCCCATAAATGGTGGTTCCTTAATGATAATCAAACCCCAGAACGAGGAACTGGCAGAAGCTCACAGGTTATCACAGAAAGCTACCGAGGGTTCAGCTAAAACACACCCAGAGAAGATGATGCCAGTGCTTTTGGCAGGAGCAGTAAACAAGCAGCTTGTTGGCAATACCTAATTTTGCAGGCACATGGAAATGAAACCCGCCAGAGACACAAAGACAGCACCGACTGTCGCTCGCCTTTGGTTCCTCACAACCCATAGCGTCTTCCCTGCTGACTCCGTGCACCCCGTTAGCAGCCAGCTACATCGTGTGGTCCCCAATACGGGGAGGGTTTTCATCATTGTGGAATTAAGCTGTTGGCACTGTTATGCTCACCAAGTTACTCTGTATTTTCCCAAATATTCCCTTTCCCTACCTGTGATGTAAAGGTTTGTATTTTCACAGCCCCAAGTCTCAGGTGCCTCTCTCCTGACGGCAGCGGGATAGCAAAGGGCAGGGCAAGAGCCCGTGGACTGCAATAAAAGAGAAATGCTGTTACTCTGCCTTGGAAGAGTGCTGGATCTGGTCCAAGGACTAATCATCACAGCACAAGAGAGATGAGCTTTCGCTGGTCACAGAAGTCCTTGTAATGATGTTTGTAGGCAAAATTTCTGCTTCTTTGTGCTTTGGGGTGGACGGTAACAGGAAGCAGATGTACATGTCCAGGACAGAGTTTCTGCAAGAGCTCTTCAAGAGATGTACTGACTGTGAAAACATGCTTGTTCTTCTTTTCCAGGTATCACATTGCAGTGATCGTGTTGATTTATTTGCTGCCTTTAATGGTGATGTTTGTTGCATACACCATCATAGGAGTTACTCTGTGGAGCAGCGCAGTTCCAGGCAACCACCTTAACAGAGCCCGCTATGAACAACAAGTTAATGCCAAAAAGAAGGTCAGAAGTGAAACTTGAAAATAATTACCCTCAGGGCACCAGCCTGGCACGCTCTGACTCCAAAACAGAGCTCGTGTTCGACACAAAATCTTGTGGGATTGGGCGTGCAAGGTTGATGATGTATTTTGGGTCAGGGGTAAAGGAAAGGGCATCACCCAGGCAGTGTGAAAAAGGAAACGGGGAGCTCCACACACCAGCCAGCCTTGAAGGAGGAAAGGCTCGTGTCAGCAGGCAGAGAGCCAGTTCCCAGCAGTCCTTAGGGAGTGAAGCTGCATCCAGCGAACTTGCACATCGTAGGATAAGCCAGGGGATAACTCTGGGCAGGGTGGAGAAGTTTCAGTGTAGTAGCAGATCTTGTGTTTCCCTCCTGCATCTCTCCAATGTAGCAGCAAGCAGTTCCCCTGCAGAAAATCTGCTCCATGCTCCAGGAAACATGAACTCTCTCCCCATTCCCAGCTTCCATCATCAGGGCCAGTTTCTTAGCCTGGGTCTACATACCAGACACAGCCCTTCAGTCCCAAAACAAAGGCAGCCTTTCCCATTCCCCCAGCAAGTTCAGAGCCAGGGCACTGGGAGTAACACACCGGTTTTGTTCTTCCAGTTTGTGAAGACCATGGTGGTGGTCGTGATCATTTTTGCTGTCTGCTGGCTGCCCTATCACATATACTTCATCCTGGGGAGCTTCAAGGAAGACATCTACCAGCAGAAGTACATTCAGCAGGTCTACCTCGCAATCTTTTTGCTTGCCATGAGTTCGACGATGTACAACCCCATCATATACTGCTGCCTTAACCAAAGGTGAGTGGCATGTGTGTAGGGAAAACGAGCATCTCATTCGGAATGAACACAGATCTCTGGAGAGGACAACAACTGTGACTTTCAACTGCGGTCCACAGGCCAGCCAGACAATTTATACTCTGCTAATGATGTGAGATGAGCCATGCTATGTGAGTGAGGCTTTAACTCGACCCTGAACATTTTCTGTCCCTGAATAAAGCAGAGGCAGCAGGCGTACGGTCAGCACAGCCACGTCTGTGCCTGCTTCCACACACAGACTATTTTGTTTCCAAGGAAGGAAGGAGTGATCTGTAATCCCTCAAGGCTTCTGCAGCCCTAATGCTGGGTTGGCTCAGCCACCCACTCCTCCTGTGTCACCCCAAGCTCCCCAGCGCAGGTGCGGGGCTCACTCCTGGGGAGTGGGAGCAACCCACTCGTGACATGCCGATATTCCTGGCCAGGCGAGCGGTTGGGAAAGCACAACCTCGTCGTGCCAAGAGATGTCCCTGTTGCTCCGTGCTGAGAACAGGCTGTGCTCTGGACGCTGGTGCAGGGGGACACTGGCCTTGAGGAGCCGCTCTGGCTGCCCTGCGTGTCTCGGTGCCGATTCCTGCCTGCACAGCCCAACGCGTTCAGCCAACCTGCGTGTAACACGAAAACACCCGAACGCACCCTCCTGCTCTCTCCGAAAGCAGGCAGCTCCCTCGCTTAATCCTTCAGGCACGCAGCGGGCAAACACACACATCTTCCTCGGGTGCTCTGCTTCACGCTAACGCCGGTGCCAACACAGCCACCACCACCTGCTGAGCACATCGACCATCCTGCCACATCACTGATCTTATATATTCACTTAAAGCATCAGGAAACCCCATCACAAACCCTACCGCTCTTCTGCCCTCCACGGTTTTGTATGTTTAGCCCCTTCACCTCACCTCCCTGGCTGCAGCAGAAAGTTGGCATTGCCACAGCCATGCAGAGGTAGAAGCCATGCCTTCGGACTCCCTCTGCACAATTAAAGAACCTCATTTCACCGTTTTCTTTCCTTTCACTTACAGGTTCCGTTCTGGCTTCAAATTAGCCTTCCGGTGGTGCCCGTGCATAAAAGCGACAGAGAAGGACAAACTTAAACTTATGTCCCCATCTCTCTACCAGACAGCACACAGGAAGACAAGAACAACCAGCTTCCACACAGAAACCCAACTGAGTGAGAAAGAGAAGACATCGCTTACCCTCACCCAACTTTGATTTTTTTTTTTCTCTACGCACCATTTCAAGGCAGCAGATGTGCAGAAGCCTGGGGCAAGTCTTTCTTTCTGGAGCAACTGTTCCTTACAGGACTTTCTCAGATGCCACCAGCACTGAAAACAGTCTGGTGATATTAATTATATCTGTGTCTACCCAGATATCACCCAGCTATGGATGCAAGTTCAGCCCTCCCTTACCCCAACAGCAATACAGAGCAGAGAGATTTGGCCCAGGAGGTCAAAAACATAGTGAAGCAGCCGTGAGGAATATCAAAATATATCAGTATCAGTGGAACATCAATTATCCTCTTACAGAAAGTGATCTCCTGCTTTCTGTTCCACCGTGACACTTAAATCTGGAAAAGAGGTGATGGAGAAGAAAGGCTGGGGCACCTCTGGTCCAGTTTGGATGGACCCTCAGGCTGCACAGGCACCTGAGACTCATGGCTCGGCAGCCCTGGGGTGGACAAGACTGTAGAGCAAAGCTCACTTAGGACAAAAGCAAATGCTAGTGCACCCAAGACCGAAAAGCCTTCACCCAAAATCATCTGAATTTTGGGATTTTCACACCTGCAATTTCGTCAGCATCATTTCTTATCTGTTAAAAGTAAGAAACAGTTCTTAGAATGTCATCATTGCATGGATTTCTGTAACCTTGTGCCAAAATACAATGTCATTTTCCTATCAAGGTGTGCCCAAGTGATACCTCCAGCTTCATCCCGTTAATCATGGTGTCTAATGTGGAGAGCGAGGCTCTCTGGAGACCCAACAGCCAGGGAATGGACGCTCACTGGCTTGGGTCAGGGCTCACAGATCCAATCTGAACTCACCTCCCTTAGCAGCCGTTAGTCCTAACCGCAGGCTGACCCATCCCCACCTTTGTCCTTTCCAGACTTACCCCATATTCACCACTGCTGTTTCTCTCCTCAGATGTGAAAATAAAGGCTGAAATATGTCGTCTTCCAAGCCTGAGGCATTGTGTGCAGGCGTGCAAAGCAGGAGAAACTGAAACAGAAATATTCACGTACAAGTAATACAGCGATTAATGCCAGTATGATAAGTAACCCCTCACAACCACCTTCACATTTCAGGGTGGGGGAGCTTTTATATAGTATCACAGAGCCATACCTTAGCATACAAAAAGGCTCCTACAGCGCTGGCAAGATCCACCACTTATATGGAATATTCCCCTTTGCTCCATGAAAGCAAAACTACAAAGTGTTGCCAGGCTTAAAATTCTGCAGCGAATTCAGAGCAAAGATTCATGGCTCAAAGTGAAAGGGGCTTGGCTGCATGACTGGTCTGTTTTAAAACAGGAACCAGTAGATCCACCTTCCCTCTCCACTGAACCTTCTTCACCTCCCTGGTGAAGCAAGGCGCTGCACTGAGGCGCAACAAACCTGTCCCACTAATGGGACAACAGAATGGTGCCCTTCTGCAAAAGTTCATTACTTAGTTCCAGCAAGCAGTTTCTAGTGCTGATTGATGGATTGAGGATGATCCCTTCTGCCTGCAAACAAAACTTCCCGTGCACTGGAGGACTCGCACTGCGGATCCCGAGGCGTTTCTCTGCTAGAAACAGCAACAGGTTAAGAGAGTGGAGATGCTCCGAGCCCTTGTTAGGTCCTGGAGGAAAGGGCACACCAGGGCAGACTACGTTACTACCCATAAAATACACGTGATTTCTCATACAACTATAGATACTTCTCAGAAGCACATGGGGGTAAAACACCCTCCACCATCAATAAATCCCCTCCCCTGCACAGGTACTGGAGTCCCTGCAGTCTAGAAGAGAAAAACATGCAAAGAATCTTATTTTTTGTTTTTCGTTTGTTTGTTTTTGACAGCAAACAAAAAGCACAGAACAGGGTTCAGAAGTTCAGAAACACTTTATTTTGCCTTCTGCTATTTTCTTAAGAAAACAAAACAAAACAAAGTCTGCTTGTTTTAAAACCCATTCCAAAGGCTTCCGAGAGAACCCCCAGAGGAGTAAGGAGCAGATGACAGTACAACAGTGGTATGCAAATGGCCTTTTCCCCAGGAAATATAAGATTTTTGTGTGCATATTGCAGTAATTACAGCTTAACAATAAAGAGGACTATGATTTTATTCACCAAGCCTAGAAGCTTTCAGACATATCTCAGTCATTGCTTGGATAACATTGGAGACATTTCCTCGGACAGTTATAGCTTGTGATTCACTTGGAACAGTTTCCTAGGGGTAAGGAGTAGTCTGGAAATGGAAAATCCCACCAGGTCTCGCTTTGGAAAGGAACTGGTGTGTTCGAGTACATCGCCTATGGCCCACGGTAGGAAAAGTCGCGCTGTTAGAAACACAAACTCACTCCCTATTTGTTAAGAGCTGGGTCCAATAAACAACACGACCTATGCCAGCATCTCCAAAACTCACAGTCACCCTGAGACCAAGTTCAACTGCCACTTCTCATTCATCCTCTCCCCGGCACCGAGTCTAACCCTCAGATGCTGAAGAGCTCCAAACCCAGGTCCCCAGGCACGGCTCACACCACCCCTACAGCACCGCCAACGGCGGGCACAAGATTTGCAAATCTTCAAGCAATTAAAATGCAATGGTTTTCCCTGTGCCCAAACACTCTCCCACCTTCTTCTGTCTCCTATTTGGGGTCATAGCTGCACATCAAGGGTGTCAGAGACTATTCAGGCTGCAACAGTAGGTGGGTTATCGTAGAAGCACAGCTTTGGTGTGTGCGATAGGGGCTTTTGTGCACGTCTCCCACATGGGACGTGCAAGCCAGCGGTGTGCAAGCCCCTGATGCTGTGCTCCTGCAGACATTAACTCTAGGCACACCGGGACATGACAGACCCTGATGCACATCACACTTCTGCAGGGACACGGCCACCATAACGTATCCATCACCACGCTGCTGATCTATAGTCACGGGGGCCTTGATGCAGAGGACTGAGGTTTCCCTTGCACTGCAAATGCCCCACCACCCCCAACCCAGCATAAGGCAGGGAGAGAGATGCCCCTGGACAAACTACACGCGCCCTAAGGCCTGGGCGCCATCAGCTCTCTGCCTCTGCTGAACTACAGTAGGAAACATGGGGCACGGGGGACCTGGGTGAAATCCACCCTGTCTGAATCCGACCCCGAATGCCCGGGAATAAAAACACACACACAAAACACAGGCACTGCTGGGATTAGGTTGCAGCTCTCCCTACACAATAGCTCTTCCCAAAGCACTAAGCCACCGGCCAGCACCACCTCTTCCAGAAAGAACCACTAAACACCAGTTAACGCACATCAAAAAAGTTTAATATTTTCACAAGTATCACGTAACACTAGTGCTGGGGCTACTAGTGTGCAAAGTAAAAAGACTCTCTACCTTTGCAAAACCAGTCAGGCATGCAATTTTTCCGGTAGACACACACTTAAAGCTGCAATGACTGTTTGTGACTCACAGGTTACAACACTCGCTCACAGTGCACCATAACGCGTATTGAAATGTCATCGATAGGAAGGGCAATCCAAATCTTAGGGGCGTGGGATGAGGACAAAGAGAGGGGTAGCCCTGCAAATTTCCATCTGCTTTCTGCAGGAAAAGGCAGCTGGGAAAACCAGGCAGACATCTCGTTTCTGGGAGAAGAGTAGGAAATCCAGAGCTACCTTGAAGCATGGTCTCCCTCTCTGCAGAAAGCATTCGCCTTCCCGGCTGCTTTAAGTAACGCGACTGGCACGCAAATAGAACAATGGCATTGACTCGACGGAGGACAGGCTGCACCGAGCGCGTAGGATGTTGCTTTAGGCCTTGGAATAAGCTTGGAATCGTGGCTCTGTGGCTGCTTTAGCTCACACGCCTGGGTCCTCAAAGGCAAGATCAGAAATGAAACCCTCGCCTTCCTTTCCGATCACTAGCTCTAGCCGAGCGTTTGTGTTTTGAGTGGCTGCTTGAGAGTATTAAAGATTAAAGCTCTGTGTGGAAGCAGATACCCCTTGTTAAGGCGAGAGACGGAAGCTTACGCACCCGAGCGCCGCTGCCTAGCTGCAGACTGGGTAGAAGGGCAGCTGTGGAGCCCTGGGCTAGGCTAACGAGGAGAGAGAAAATGAGACTCCGGGGTGAGAACTCCCCAACAGAAGAATACGGCCTGACCCGCATAGGGACCGTAAATCTACCGACTTCCCAGGTCTGGAGATTTGGATTACTCAATCACCAACCGCTTTCACGCCACTCTTTAGGGATTTCTTGCCAAAACAGGACAGGTTTTGCCCAGGAACACACCACCATTCACAGAAGCAATGGGAAATACCAGTGGAACCAGATCTGTGGGACAAGGGCGTCTACTTGTACCATGACAAAACAGGCATCGAGGAAGCAAGTAAGTGGCGGTGTCAAGTCCCACTACAGAGTTACGTGCGTGCACAGTGCCAACACACCATAACGTTTTCACGATCGCTTTACAACGAAACAACAGCAGGTAGATATGCAAGGAGGGAACTGTTGCTTCCCCTTCACTAAAAGCATCGACACCCAGGTCTGGTGGTCAGCGTGCTGGCGGTGCGCTTAACAGGGATGCTGCAAAGAACACACGTGGTACGATGCAACGGTAGCTCTCCACACACATCACTTGGGGGCAATTTCGTCTCAGACAACACCCGATTTTTGACAGCTGCAGAAATTAAGAGACTGATTTTTTTTTTTTTTCATGACCTACAGATGGGGAAGGGACCAACAAGGTGAATAAGAAACATGCAGATTGGGGTCCAGAAACAGGAGATATTATTAACAGCACACATTCTATCTTGTATCCTATTTTTTTATGTCATTAGTTGTATTTTATTTTTTTTCCCCCGATAAAGCAGTGAGTTCTGGGTTTTTACCAGTTCTGACTACGCAGTCGCTGCTTTATGAGAAAGTGCTCACAAGACAGAATCGGGGCCAGGGTTGCGGAGTTCAGTTCTGCTCGGCGTCGCGAAGCCTGCATCCCACTGCTGTGATAAGCGCTGCACCTTTCCCACTGCCATCCTCCGACAGCAGGAAGGTCACGTCGCAGTTGGGTGCCAGGTCTTTGACTGTTTGGTGCATGATCCTCGAAAAACTGTGAAAGGAAACAAGGGCAGCAGGTGAGGGAGATCCCGTGTGGCACCGACGGAGCATAGCACGACGCCACAGGTCTTTGCGGTGCTCCCCCTTTCACCGGGGAAAGTGCTGAAACAATGGAAACTAAGGTGGGCTTGAAGACTGGGAGCAGTGGGAGTTGAGGGGAAAACTCTATCTGCATGAGGTTAACCCAGGCTGCTTGCACCACAGCAAAGAGACCATGGAAAGTGACCTTCCAACCTGTCACTCTCCACTCACACCTGAGATGGACACTAGTCTTCTGCCCTCGTCCCACCACTGCTTCACAGCAGCCCATCTCCTCTGCACACCCAACAGAAGCATTCTCCAAAGAGGCACCAGGCATTTCGTCATTGTCTTTACAGAGCCAACAGATTAAGCCTTGCTCTGCAGCTTCAAACTTGTCTGGCAAGCTACGTCCCCTCCAGGTTGTCACCGCCCCAAGAATCATTCACAAGTCTTTCTTCATCCTCTGGTTGCCCTTTAGAAAGCCCTGACCGCCCCTGAGTAAGGCTTCTTTCGCCTGGCTCTTATCCCAGACAGTGAAAGACACCAGTCTGGCGTGTCTAAGTACCTACAAGCAAAGCACTACAGAACAAACTCTGGGAGGGTGAATACTCACTGTGGGTGTAGTTTGTACAGAGTCCCATCCACACCAACCGTTATGTCCAGGTGCTCCAATCCTCTGTTCTCCCGAATTTTATCTACAACCGCGGCCATTCCAGCGCCGCACAGCTGAGCCGCTCGCCTGGACACGGCTCCGCACACGGTCTTGACGATGATACTGTCATCACAGGTGCTGTTCAGCCCCAGCTGCTGGAGGATGGCTCGTACCTGCAGCAAGGCTAACCTGTCACTGCAGAAACAGAGAAGCATAGCATCAAAATTAAAGGTTCCCTGCTCTGAAGCCATTGCCACGGGGGCCCACTGCCTCAATATACCCACACCGGGGCAGCAGCCCTGAGTGCCAGCACAAAAGACCTCAGGGATGGAAATTCATTCGCCCCAGCACCCTGCTGCAGAAGGGAGAGGCACACAAGCAGCGAGGGAGGCTCCAGGTCTGGCTCTGCATTGCCTCCCCTCCTCTTTTCTTACCAAAGGGCATTTCGGGAAAATAGTTTGAATGACCAACATGGGTGGTTGCCCCCACACCCACCCACCCCCTTCACCCCATAAAGACTCAACAGGCTTTGGGATTACTTAAAACCACAGAGTCTGAGCAATAAAAATACACAAATATCCGCAAAGTGCTCGTTCAGGTAGTGTTCATTCAGTTCAACAACCACAGCTGCACACACACAAGGGGCTCGGGAGAAGCGGTTTGATCTCCAATCCAGAAGACGAAGGGAGTGTAACACCTTCCCTTCTGGAGACTGAGGGGTGACCTCATTAATGTCTATTAATATGTAAAGGGTGAGTGTCAGGAGGATGGATCCAGACTCTTCCCAGTGATGGCCAGTAACAGGACAAGGGGCAATGGGACAAAGCTGGAACATAGAAAGTTCCATGTGAATGTAAGGAAAAGCCTTTTCCCTGTGAGGGTGACAGAGCACTGGGCCAGGCTGCCCAGAGAGGTTGTGGAGTCTCCTTCTCTGGAGACATTCAAGACCAATCTGGACACATTCCTGTCTGATTTAATCGAGGTGATCCTGCTCAGGCAGGGGGTTGGACTGGATGATCTTTCGAGGTCCCTCCCAACTCCTGAAATTCTGTGATTCTGTGATTCCAAGCACACAAATAAAAAGATCCAATAAGGGAAGCCCTGGCAGTCAATTGCCATGGTTTAGCTGTAAGCATTGCTAGAAATTCAGATGTTGTAGAGAGCCCTTCTGCAAACACACAGGCTCTTACTGAAACCAAAATCATCTCTGGGGACCCAAGTGATGCTCTCCAGCTGTCCCTCCCCTCCATCAGTGCCACGGGCTGAGCATTACCATGCTGCTTTGCCCTGCACAGCCTCCCGTGTGCTGCTCTTACCTCTCAATCTGAGAAAGGAACTTGGTTTCAAAGATATGTCTGGTCTTGAGTGTCTCTGAAATCTGTCCCCTGAACAGGAAACCTCGTTTGGTGAAGTCAATCAAAATATTGCGGACGATCTCCCCCAGGTACATCCCACTGATCATCTTCTCGTACCTGCAACGAAATGCAGCGGCGCAGCTCAGACAGACGCGGCTCGGCACTTGCGAAGGCAGCACTGCAGCTGCCTTACCAGCCAGCTGTCCTGGCCCCACACATCGGGGACCTCAAGCACCCCAAACAAGCTCCACGGAAGAAAAATTATTTAAAAATCCCCCACGAACCCTCAGCCACCTCGTGAAGCCACCTACAAACACTTCACCTGTTCCTCACTGCAGCCAGGCTGTGCTAACGACAGCTGGTATTTCTCCCAGGCAGAAGAAATGAAAGCCCAGCACCAGAGAGCAGAATGGTGCCCAGATGAAAGCAGAGCTTGCTGTGCATCCTCCAGTGATAGCGGATCCCATGGCAAACTGCTCTCCACTGCACATCATCTGGGAGCCCTCCTGAAGCTCAGACCTCCAACAGGAAAAGCTCAGTGGCTCCATACAGCAAAATTACAGGGAAACCACGAGGTACAGCACCTGTGAGCACAGTGTTTTTAAGGGAGTCCTGCGCTGAAAAACACACTGGGCAAGCGAAAACACACAGAAAGCTACGTCCAGCATGTTCCCAGGATCACTGGGTAAACTAGAGAGCTGGGGCACGTGGAGGGGGGTTTAGTTAACTCCAGCAGCTGGTTTCCAGTAAGGAACTGGGAATCTTAAGCTGTCTTGAACTCCTCTTGCCTCACCAGTTTGCACACTGGACCCAAGTTTCCCATTTGCAGGTCTTCCTTATTTCCCCTCGTGAAGCTCTAAGCAGGGTTTCTGCCCTCGATTGAGCGGAGCCTGGCATGCCATGCCCCTGGAAGCAGGCCATGCAGTCCATTTAATACTATGAGCTCTCTCAGGCTTGTACCCAGCAAGTGTTCTCTGTTCTTGAGTGCCTAACTCTCTCTGGAATAAATTATCTGCCCTGGCAGTCTCTGCTACTGCCTTTGCCTGCTTCCTCCGTGCCAACTCTGCCGCTGCATCAGGCTCACTCAGCATCCACTTCTCTGGGTCTGTTTGAGCCCTGATTTCTAAAGAGCTTCCCAAGGGATCTGCCAACTTGTCTGCATCCCACAGGTTTTCAGGCAGATTTACTCTGGTCATAAAATCATTGTAATGTCTCCTGGCATCAAAGCATTGCTGCAGAGAAATGATGAAAAGCTGTGGTCTGGGCGTGCGGCACTCTCAGCCCAGTTTCATCGGCGCTGGGTACATCTCCTTGTCAGCCCTTTTTTGAAAGTGTCTGGGAAGAACTTAGCTAAACAACAGCTGGACCCCCAAAACAAGATCCAACCTGCAGGGACAAGGAAGGTGGCTCCTCTGACATGTGCTTCATCCAGAAAACTGCCTCAAATAAGAGCTGGCCACAACACCTAGAAAGCTCCTGATTCGGTGAGCGGCTCCACGCTCCAACCATGCTGCCTGGTCTAGGGTGAGGATTTCTAGAGTCAGAGCCCTCTATGCAAAGAGAGTTCAGCTAAAAGAGATTAAAGAGCAGAAGAATGACAAGCCATCTTAACCCCCTGGGTACAAAACAGGATGAGAAAAAGGATGTCTCCACGAGTTCAAGTCTTGTGAAGCTCTCACCAAAACAGCAGCAAAGATGGGGGAGACCCCACAGGATAACAGGTCTGCCGTCCTTTTCAACTCAACCTCTCCCTGCACTGACTGGGAGAAACCTAACTCTCTTAAAAGCATTTAAGGCAGCCTGGCTCCTGCCCAGCACACCATTTATCCCTCAGTACCTTTGCTTTCCAGCGTTCAGTGAATAGTCATCAACTGCTTTGTCATATACTGTCCTGATATCGTCCAGGCATCCGTTATCTCCAAACGCTCCCCACTCCGTGTTCACGCACATCCGGCCTTGCTCACCGTCCACCATCTCTATGTTTCTCATCTCCTCCATGTAGCAGGCATTGCTGCCAGTCCCTGAGGGAAGAAAATACTGGAATTGCTCTTTGTTTGGAAAAAAGCATCACCAGAAACAAGCACAGTAGCCCTGGCAAAACCTTATAGAATCTTGAACGTGCATTTTCTCAACAATGAAGTCAATTGTTCTTTGAAACACTGCAAAAAACACCCCACTCCCCTCCCTGCAAAACCCCCTGCTCTTCAATAATCCTGAATTGAGGGAAAAGGGGTAGGTAGTGGTAGGACAAGGGGGATGGATTGAAGATAGAGGAGGGAAGGGTTAGGTTGGGTATCAGAGGGAAGTTCTTCACAGAGTGGTGAGGTGCTGGAATAGGCTGCCCAGAGAGGTGGGGGATGCCCCAACCGTGGAGGTGTTCAAGGCCAGGTTGGATGGGGCCCTGGGCAACCATGTCTGGATCCAGACCTGGAGGTTGGTGCCCCTGCCTGTGGCAGGGGGTTGGAACTCGATGATCCTTGGGGTCCCTTCCAACCCAGACCAGTCTGGGAGTCTGTGTGAGAGTATTACTGCTGTGGTGCAGTGCTCGGGGGGGGGCTAGAGAAAACAAGGCTCACCCAGGCCATCTGGGCTGAGGGTCCCACGCTCCAGGGAGGAGCAGCAGCGTGGCGGCTTTGGCACACCAACCCTCGTGTGCTTCTGAACCAAAACCACAACAACCAACCATCCAGATCACAAAGCTCAGAACCCCCCTCCACAGAGCCTGCAGACTCCTAAAGTCCAGCAGCAAACCTGCCAAAGTGGAAACCTCAGCAGGCTCAGAGGCAGCAGGCAAAGGAAGGGTTAATCAGCTAATCACAGGCCCAGGGGGTTAACCAGCTAATCGCAGGGTATTTTTTAGTTCTTGCCTAGGGTTTTTTTTCCTGATTCAAAATGCTTAAATAGTTTCTCTGTCGGGAAGGTTAGTTCTGGTGGTGCTTTAAGAGGATCCCAGTGAACATGGTGATTGCAGGTGCATGTACTCACTCCCTCAGCACTCCCCCACTGCAGGAGAGCTCAGCCACAGCGCCAGGTTCACAGGGGAGATAGTCTGGGCTTGCAGGAAGAGACCTGAGCTTGCAGGCCCAAACCAGGCTAATCCCAGTTGTGGACCATGAGAGCCGGCCAACCTCCCAACACCAAGTCCATGGTTCAGAACGAGCTAAGCAAGGGCTGCCTGAACATATGGACAGCTGTTAAATACAGCAGATACCTATTGAACAGAAGCTGTTAGACTGACAGGCTTTAGATGATCTGCTGCCAGGAGATGCAAAGCAGACACCGGGTCTCATCACTGGCACTTTCCAAAGGATTCAGCAGTGGAGACCCAAGGCATCTGCTCTCCTGGCAGGGGAGGTGGCACTGGGCAGAGAGAGGGCACCAGTGTGACATGAACTCGGCCTTGCAAGAATATTTTTCCCCGCCAAGTGACAGCAGGAAAGTTCACCCACCCCCCTGCAGTGAGGAGAGTGGGGTGGTTCATGCAGGGTCCCCAACAAGTGCCAGTCTGGCCCAGGCAATTCAGATGGGGCAGAGGGAGCTGTTAGAGCCCCAGGGCTTTCTCTCTTGTCATCCCAGATGTACCCAGACCACCTCTGAGCCCCAGCTCCACGCGCCGCCACGCTGGCTGGAGAGCATATCTGGCAGGGCTGCAGCAGACGGTCCTCAGACAATGCTCTCAGCACCCCAAGGACACGGTGTCCTTCCTGCGGGGAACCATGTCCCTGAAAACATGCCACTGACGGAGCTGCGCCGGCACAGCTTCCTACCCACACTGCACTGTGCTGACTCATCCTGGACACCTTCCAACTGCCTGGAGGAGAAATAGGTGGCGTTTTATTTCCTTATAAGCCACCCCACAACTGAAAGCGTTCTTAAGGCGTGAAGGTGCCTCGTCCCCTTCTCTCCTGCTGAAAACTCACGTCCCTGAGAGCTTTGTGAACTCACACCACCCTGTCTGCACCCACGGCACCCCAAGCGTGGCATTTGCAAAGACACCGGCAGTCGCCTGTGGAATTACTTCAGCTGTCTCGCTGCTGGGAAGGGAGCTGTCAGGCGCTGCACTTGGTCTATCAGAGCTTTCCATCACATGTCATTCGGGAATCGTGCTTCACAAGTTTATTCTGAGACACCACATGCACAAGGGAAGCTGTGGGCTACCCATACACCCTGGCAGAGAAACTATTACGGGTTAAACTACGAGATATCCCAGGAGCTGGTGAGGCGACCTGAGCCCTCATTTGCTCACTGCCCAAGCAGCACGTTGCCTTCCCAGTTAAAGCAGGCAGGATTTGCTCAGCATTACAGCCCGGGCTTATCTCAACTGACCGTGCAAAGAACTAAGCTGGCTGTTGAATTTTGCTCTTAATTCCTTCACCCAGCTTGCTGTTGAAGGGCTAGCTGTTAATCTCAAGTATCTTGCACTCCTGAACACCACCCCGTTAGCCACAGGGACGTTCTCATGAGCAGACAGACAGAGGTACTGATGCTAGCTGTTAATCTCAAGTATCTTGCACTCCTGAACACCACCCCGTTAGCCACAGGGACGTTCTCATGAGCAGACAGAGGTACTGATGCTCTGTGTAATAAAGGAGCACCAAACAAAAAAAGAAGTTCTAACATACCCACGATGAGCCCGATCTCACAGTTTGGGTCTTCATAAGCACAAGTCATCATTGTGCCCACCGTGTCGTTCACCACGGCCACCACATCCAAGTCAAACTCCTTCAGGAGAGAAAAATAAACCAGTGAGAACTCTGGGTTTGTGGCAACCCCTCGCACCAAAGGGGACGAGACAGGGGTACACCACCAGGAACTCTGTCAAAGCACACTGGAAACAAACAGCTGAATGTACTGGCCTGATAATTTACATGCAGAGATGGAAACTTAATCTATGTGCAGGTAGCTAAGGCTCTTGCATGCCTGACCTAAAACAGACTGTGTCTTCAGAATGAAATGCATTCCTGGCTGTTCCCTTGGGATAAGATACACTTGAGATCTCCTATATAGGCATACATAGAAGGTTATTGCCTTTCTATATTACAATGGAAGCAAATCCATCAGCAAAGATCCCCTTTTCACTTGCTGATAAAACTCTGCTGATATTAACGCTCTCCTCAGGCTCCTCCCTCCTAGAAAGGCTCAGCTAAGCTGCTTGAAACTTTTTCAAGAACAAGGGTTGTGAGGGGGGGGAAATGCCAGGTAGGGTGCACTGAGGTGGACTCCTGCAATCACTGCGCTGAAACTCCTGCCTTCTCTTCGCTCTGATGCAGTGAAAGCTGCCGCGGGGTTTGAAAGAAGCCTTGAAAGTCCTACCAAATGCAGCAAGTTAGAAGGCTCTGGGGCAAAAAAAAAAAAACCAACAAAACCCAAGCAATGACACAAAATCCCTAGTGAGTCCCATTTTGAGTAGCAATTTTGGTTTGGTGGCTGAAGTCTGCACCCAGTTTCACTGCACACCATCTAGATCACTCTCTGTGGTGATCAGGATCAGGTCAAGCCAGCATCGGAGCCAGCACAGAACCAGGAGCTGCTCCACCTGGACCCACAGCAAGGATAGGACCTGTGCAATACAGGAGGCACAGCATGGTTCCTCAAGGCATAAAAACCTTGCGAGAGGGAACCAGCCCAACACACACGAGGTCTGTCTAGTCTGGAAGGAAGGAAGAAGGAGGAGGAGGAGGAGAAAAAGAAAACAAAACCAATCTTCACCTCTCTTCTCTTAATTCCTTCTCTAAGCAAATAAACCACATCTTCTCCCTCGCAGTCTGTAGCTTTGAAGCCTTTTGTCCAATTGAGAAGGATACCCTAAAAAGAAAGAAAACAGATTATCCCTGGCACCATACAGATCGCCCCAAACCCCCCAGAACCCAAAGGGACAATCACTGAGCATTTCTATTTGATAACTTGCTTACCTCCCCAGCCCAGAAAGCACAAAACCACAATGCTTCACACAGGTTACCCCACACTGCATCTACAACCCCACAGTTCCAGCAAAAGGCCATGAATATTTACAGTGAGTCGGTACACAGACTCGTAAAACCCTCAGCTCAAGGAGGAGGCCCACCACGATTCACCAATGCAGGTGCTACGTTTTCCTGAATGACCTGTCTTGTCTCTCTGTCACACTCCTCCCTGGCTTGACCAAGCCTCTTGTCATCAGCAATAAATTTGAAACAAACAAAATCATGACAGAAAATAAGTCTTTCTGCCAGAAAAGTGCTAAGTGATCAGGAAAAACTTGAATATCTGCACAGGTGGAGTTGCTGGAAGCATGTGGTGGTGACAAAATGAAACGTGGAAGAGAAAAAGGGTACAGTTGACAGGGACATGCTGCAGGCTACACCGCCACACACAGGGTGACAGAGCCGAGCAGGACCTGGTCCATCCACTCCACCAGATCATCTGGGGAACAGGAGCTGGCAGCAAGGGTGGGCTTGTGCTTACTGCTTGCATGACCCAGGAAGTGGTGCAGCGCGTTTACACGACTGGAAAAAACACCATACCTTAAAAAAGAGGGATCTCAGCACCGTGGGAAATTTAAATGCTCTTATCTGTCACAGTCACGGGCTGAGCAGCATTTGCATCGCTGCCTTTAAAGGAGCCATTTATAGGAGAAGCAGCTGTAGTGGTCAGGGTCAGAGCATGAACCCTTCCCTTGTGCGACCTCCTTCTAAGTGTCCCACAGATGCTACGAAGGCAGAGAAATCAGGCTTCACATAAGCACGAAAGCAGATTTAAAAGATGCTAAGGCACTTACAGCGTCCAGACTGGTCTGCTTGCAAGGGAAGGAAAACGTGAAGCCGAGAGGAAGACGTGCACCTTTTATCCCCATGTAATCCAGGAAGTCAGAAATGCAGGTGACGATGTGATCGAACAGCTGCACAGAGAGAAGTCACGCAGCTGAAGCTCTGTGTGTCACACGCTCTTAAAAGGGTGTCTAAAAAGCAGCGGAGCTGCCAGCGGGAAGGACGAACAACTCACCTCTTCTCCTGTCCCCTGCATCACCTCTATAGGAATGGCATAGATCTTGTTGTGCATCTCAACTGTTCTCCTTTTACCGCTGCGGATTTTCACCAGCAGAACTCTAAAGTTTGTCCCTCCGAGGTCAAGTGCCAGAAAGTCTCCGTTCTCTGTAAAACAACAGGTGCTTGTGTTTAAACAGCCATGTGCAAAATCTGATGTAAAATCTCTTAGAACCTCTCAGCTGGGAAATCTTCACAAAGGAGGGTTTTACAGGCTGCTCTCAGTATCCCAGCCCCTTTTTTTCTTTTCTTTTGTTCTGTGGTTTTTCGTTTGTTTTGTCCTAAACCGAGAAGGGAAACAGGACCCCCACACTGTTCCCGAGAGAAAGCAGAAATGGGGCCAGCCACCCTCAAATGCAAAGCACTGTTGTGTGGACAGAGTTCGGATGGGTTTGGGTTACAAGCCCAGCTGTGGTTTCCACTCCCTTGGTTGCACCTTGGGACAGTGGCATGGGGTCAGTCTGCCAGCACCAAGCACGAGGGCAGTGCGGGCTGCCCTGCCCAGCGCTGGGATTTCCTCCTTCACACGGCTCCGGAGGCTCCTCTCCCACTGCGCCAGATCTGCTCGCCCTCTGCCAGCCCCAAGCCCCATCGGTGGGAGACCATTTAGGGAGCCCTGCAGCTGAGCCAGTGCCCTCACTCCAGCAGGGGTGTGCCTCTACCTGTCCCATCTGGCGTGCTGCGGACAAAGGTAGGGAGCATTTTCACTTTGGCAGTCTCATGAGTCTTCTTCTTCAGCCCCGCTTCCATCTCTGCCCTCATCCTCTTCTTCACCTGCAGCAACTGCTCGTGGGTGAGCTTGAACTCAGCCAGCGTCTCATCAATGAGCCGGTGCTGCTCCAACAGCCGGTACGCCACCGCCGTCACCATCGCTGCTCCCTTCCCGCTGCCGCTCTCCGACAGCAGGAACCGCACTTCCGAGTCAGGCACCAAGCGACGGGTGGTCTTGTGCAAGCGCCGGGCGTACCTGCGTGGAGGAGAGGCTGCAAGCTCGCTGTCTGCCTTGCCTCCCCCAGAATCTGTGCTGCCAACACAGACTGACCATCAGGGGTCCAAGGAGCCAGTTATTAATTACTAAATAAAAGCCTTTTACCAAGTAGGCATCAACCATAGCTAAGGTTTGTAGCTAAAAGAACCACAGCTGGTTCTTCATGGGTTTTGTTGGGTTTTTTTTTTAGATCTCACCTTACTTCTTTGGTTAAAGACATCTTTCCTTCGCAGTAAGCTCCCCATCTCAGACCAAACCTCAATGCCCACGTTTCGGGTGCCTCATCTCCCACCCAAACCACGTGCCTGGCTGACATCTTGGGGGTTACATGACCCTTTGCAAAGCAGAGGCCAGGCGAAGAGTGTTAACAGCCAGAGCAGAGGGACTCACTGTGGATGCATCTTGTAGAGGGAACCATCGACCCCCACGGTGGTCCGGAGGCGGCCAACCCCTTTGTTATCCCTCAGCTGGTTGAGGATGGCACCCAGTGTGGAGGCCACCAGGTTGGCTGAGCGGAAAGACACAATGGTGCAGACATGCTGGACGGCGATGCAGTCCTCGTGGGATGGCTCCACCCCCAGGCGGGTTAAAATTTCTTTGGCTTTGTTCAGACCTTCTTTGCTCCTACAAAGAGAAGGTAGTAAAGGGTGCTCCTTAGCAGGGGAGCTGCAAAACACAGGACAGAGGCACATCCAACCATGGGTGTCCCCACCTGGGGTTTGAGAGAAGGGTTAGAAAGAAAACTTCTTAGATATCTGTACTGGGAAGCTCCATGAGGCTTAAAATAAAATGCTCTAAAGACACATTCACTGACAGAGACAGCTTTCACTTAAAGCCTGGTGTGAAATACCACCTACAAAAGGTGCAATTTCAGGCACTGTAGTGACCACCCTATGGGCACAATTACTCCCATGTACCCCAGGAACCTGCTCTCCTCCAAGGTTATTTCCCACAGGGCAACAAGTACAACATGACACTGGAAACTTCTCAAACACCTCCACCACAGACCACATTTTCATTGTGTCAGATGGTCAAATCAAGTCTCACACCGAATGAGCTTCCTGTATTTCAAAAATAAAAACACAAAGCCCAGCACAGGGACCGGCCCCATCCTGCAGAACCGTGGAGACCCCCGGTAGCACAACACGTTGGTCCAAAAGCGCTGGACCTGAAGCGGAGCAGCAACCCCATGACAAGACTGTCAGTGCACCCCCAAGAAAGTTAGTGGTTTCCAAGCACCACGACAGACCTGGAGGAATTAAATGCTTTTTCATCACACTGAAGCTTTAGACTACACACAGCTTCTCCTCTCCGGAGCAGGAAGCACCAGCTCCGCAATTCAACGTGGTCCTGACCATAATCCCACATTTCCTGCTTATATGTCTCAATAAATTAAGCCCAGCATAAAAAAGAAAACCCCAAGCAAAGGTTGCTGAAATCATTTCACCCCAAAGGGTCTCTTCTCCAGATTTTTACAACCTCACTGAGTTTCTGCTTGTTGCGCTGCTTTTTCCCACATTACACACAGCCTGGGAGTAAAGTTTCTGGCAAAACCTACAGCTTGGGCATTTCCCAGACAAAAAAAGCAGGGAGCACGTCTTGTCACTACTAACTGAACTTCATACATCTTTTTAAGGACCCTTGACTCTTTGGTAGGCTCAGCTAGAAATGTGAAGCTGCACAGGGATGTAGATGGGTGTAGAGAGGTGGTGATCAGTCTCCTCTGGGGTAACAAGTGATAGGATGAGAGGAAATGGTTACAAACTGCCCCAGGGGAGATCTGTGTTAGAGTGTCAGGAAGAATTTCTGTCCTGAAAGAGCTGTCAGGCATTGGAACAGGCTGCCCAGGGCAGTGGTGGAGTCCCCATCCCTGGAGGGACTGAAAAGGCCAAGAGATGAGGTGCTGAAGGACATGGTCTAGAGGTGGACTGGGCAGGGTTAGGCCATGGTTGGACTCAATGAGCTTAAAGGTCTCTTCCAACCCAAGTGATTCTATGATGTTCCCCCCTACTTATAGCTGAAGCGCTCTTCAGGGAGCAAGGTGGGATTCTAGGGCAAATTTTGCTCTTAATAACAGAATTTGTCTATAGGTGCCATTTTTCTCATTGTTGTTCAACATTACATTGGCTCCACGTGGACCTCTATGGGGAAGAGGAATGGGGACACACTTTTAATGGAAAAGGATGGTCTGCAGGGGCAGGAGGCAGCAGGCACTGCAGAAGTTGCTGGCCGTTCCCTCGGCGCTGCGCTCGCCATCGACAGCGCCTCTGTGAGCGTGCACCGAGACGAGAAGCATTTCAAAAAGAAAAGCCAGCCTGCTTGACCGCAGGACACACCATCCTAGTGATGTGAATTTTAAAACCACAGGGGAGAAGAGCCAACATCACTGACCAAAGGGGTGATGACACCGTAAGAAACCAACTGGTGCATAGCTCAGAGGTCGCCGTGTAGCACCCGGCACTGCCTACGAGACTGAATGCTCTGCCTTGTCACGCTTGTTTTCCTCCTGCCCAGCGATCCCAGGGATACAGCAAGGAGCAACACAAGCATTTGCAAGGAGGCACTAAGCCAGTTCACTGCCGTGCTTAGCTGCAGGGTAGCAACCTCTGAGTTCCTGTGAGGAGGGCAGTGAAAATCCCGTGGCTGTGCAGGCTGGTAAGGCTTTCCTAGATCATCCCAGCACAGAAAAAGGAGGAAGTCTCAGGGAGGGGGACACAGCCTGTCTGCTGGGGGTCCCTGCGAGCTGGCTCTGCACCTGCACCACAGGATGGCAGCCACCCCAGTGTAGGGCATCTCCCCACAAAGAGAAAAAAGATGCTGGAACATAAATATCAGAGACCCTGTGAACCCCAGGGGGTGACACGGGAAAGGTACTCACTTTTCTATGGCAGAAACGTGCTTTGTCTCAAACTTCCCTTTGGTGAGAAGCTCAGGTGTGATTCTCCCCTCAAAGAGCAGCCCCTCCTTGGCCATCTTCACCAGGATGAGCCTCACCAGCTCCCCCATGTACAGCCCACTGACCATCTTCTCAAACCTGCACAGGAGGACAGCAGCAGTCATCCACTAGCCCATGGCAGCACCCAGAGGCAGGACTCATCTGTGCCACCCTACCACCCAGCCCAGCCCAGCCCACAGTTTGCCTCACCACGGGCAAAGCCGAGCTTTCTTCAACTGCTGAATCCATAACATGGAAAAGGGAGCATGGCCCGGAAAGCCAAAGAAGGAAAGATCACAAGTAACTGCCTCACTCACAGCTGCTTCCCAGGATTAAGGGATCCGCGGTCGATTTCTCGATCAAACTCGGTCCTGATGTCTTCTAGTGAGCCATCATCTCCAAAGGCCCCCCACTCGGTGTTGATGCACATCCTGCCTTCATCCCCTTCCACCAGGTCGATGTGCCGCATCTCCTCCATGTAACAGGCGTTGGTGCCAGTGCCTTTAGGGAAAGGACATTAGAAGGCTCTAACCAAATAGGCCAGGCAAAAGGAGAAAAGCCACACCCATGCTGCAGCAGCAAGGTCCTTTACCAATGATCAAGCCAACTTCACAACGCTGGTCATCAAAGCCACAGGTCATCATAGTCCCGACGGTGTCATTGACAACGGCCATGATATCTGCATCATAGTCCTGGCGGAGGAACAAAACGTTACTGGGACCAAACGGCTGCTCCAGAAAAGGTTACTGGGTTTATCACCCGTTACATCGGCTAATTTCACACAGGACAGGGAACAAATAATCTGTCAGGGGTTGGGAGGGACCT
>VXBZ01002646.1:0-61568 GCA_013399135.1 Heliornis fulica
TTGCTTTTATTGAACCCCATCTGCTTCCTCACTGCCAAGCTCTCCGGCCTGTCCAGGTCTTGCTGCATAGCAGTGCAGCATTCCTATGTGTCCAACACTGGTTGGACACATAGGAATGCTGCACTGCTGGACACACACTGCTGAGTGTGGACACTATTCCCTCATTAAGGTCATCAATGAAGATGTTAAATAAGACTGGACCCAACACCAACCCCTGGGGAACACCACTAGTCACAGGTCTCCAGGCAGACTGTGCTCCACTGGTCAGCACCCTCTAAGCCCGGTCCATCAGACAGTTCTCAACCCACCACACCATCCACACATCTATCCCATAATCTCTTAGCTTTGTTATCAGGATGTCGTGGGAGACAGCATCAAAAGCCTTGCTGAAGTCAAGGTAGATGATCATGCACTGCTCTCCCTCCATCCACCCAGCTGGAGATAACATCATAGAATGCTATAAGGTTGGTTGAGCACAATATCCAATTGAGAAGACAAGAGAAAGTATTTTCTGTTTGTATGTATTCTCATCCTTTGAATGACAAAGAAAAAAAAAATCAACCCTCTACTTTTACAAATTATACTAGCAACTCCACAACATGTAATTGCTGTAGAAATCACGAGCTAATTGTTTCCAAGCCCAAAAGATTTTTCCCAAATATAAAATATTAGCAATTTGAATCTGCCTATAAATTATATCCAATATTTCTGTCATAGAGAAGTTTGAAGTAGACAGCAGGGATATGGTGGCTTTACCCTGGCTGACCACTAACTCTTCTCAGTTTATGTTATTCCAATTTCAATCTGGGTAAGAGATATTTTGATCCAATGCTTGAAAAACCAATTATGAGGCCCCACTATCTGACAGAAAAATTAGAAATTATCTTCACTTTGTATGTACTTTCTAAAGGAGCATTAATAGTCACAATAAAACTTCACATGATCACAGAACCACAGACTGGTTGGAACGGACCTCAAAGATCATCTAGTTATAACACCCTGCCATGGGCAGGAACAGCCTCCACTAGCCCAGGTTACCCAAAGCCCCATCCAACCTGGCCTTGAACACTGCCAGGGAGGGGGCAGCCACAGCTTCTCTGGGCAGCCTGGGCCGGGACCTCACCAACCTCACAGACAAGTCCTTCCTGTTATCTAGTCTAAATCTACCCTCTTTTAGTTTAAAGACATTACCCATTGTCCTATCACTACATGCCCTCATAAACATTCCCTCTCCAGCTTTCCTGTAGGCTCCTTCAGGTACCGGAAGGGTGCAATAAGGCCTCCCTGGAGCCTTCTCGTCTCCAGGCTGAACAACCCAACTCTCTTAGCCTGTCCTCATAGGAGAGGTGCTCCAGCCCTCTGATCATTTTTGTGCCCCTCCTCTGGCACACTCCAAACTTGCTTTATGTTTATGTGTTGTATAAATAAGAGCTGCAAGAAGCACTGATGTGAATTCAGCACTGACTGAGGTAGGGATTTTATCAACAGTGGCACCAGATCACAATGTTTCCTTTCCGTGTAATGTAAAAAGGTCTTGGCAGTGTTTTGCCACAGAAAGGACGGTATACTAAATTCATTGGCCACAGGAATAGCAATTTAGGTTATTATGTTCCAGTGAGCTAGGAAATTATTCCCTCATTTCACTTAAGCTGTTAGCAAACAATTCAAAGCCTTTGATATTAACTTGATCAGGAGGAGAAACTGAATCTTGAATCAGGTATCTGCGCTGCAAACTTAGTTATTAGAAGTTTCATTATCTGAATCAAAGGACAGTTTGAATAAACAAGCCACTTTCCATGTTTACATTAAAAAAATAATAAATATTGCCTTGTTCTATTCCTTTTTTATTTGTCACACAGGTTATCTGCCTTTCATTTGCCTTTCACACAGAAAGTTTAGTTCAATCAACACATTATTTTGAATTTGTAGATTATAAATGCTTTGAAGGATTACTGGATAGCAGAAAAGGCTACCAGGTTTTACTGAACTACTGTGTTCCTTTAAAGGGTGTAAGGGAGAACCAAGCCCTTTGCCTACCTGTAAGTCACTTTAAATTGCTCCCTACCATAAATGAGTAAAGAGACCACTTCTGAAATGTAGGACGAAGTACTCCGCTTTTCTGACCTTGGGATATAAAGCATAAGGTAAAATTCTATCTTTAGGTCTCAAAGGTTTTATTGGAAGTGCCTGACATTATTGTGTCATTTGAAGTTTACGATTCTATTTTTAGTGTTAGTATTCTCTGCTGGCATATTAGTCTATAGCTCTATTTACACTGCAGTTATTTTTAATAATATCTCTTAGATTTGACTAAGTTCTCTTTAAGAAAAACATCTTTATCATGGATATTACTTCTCTGTATAACTGTGATGTCAATAATCTGCTTTTCATTACTTGAAGATTATTTCCTTCTTAATTGGAAAATACAAGACTGAACATTTTCCATCTTCTATTAATCTTGAAATTACAGAAATGTTAGTTTAATAATTTATTAAAACACCAGTATGATTATAATTTCTTAACTACCTGTTACTGTAATCTAGTTCATAGAATCATAGATTTTTTTAAGGCTGGAAATTACCCCTAAGATCATCCAGTCCAACCACTAACCTACCGCTACCAAGTCTACCCTTAGACCATGTCCTCAAGCACTGCATCTACCCGTCTTTTAAACACCTCAAGAGATGGGGACTCAACCACCTCCCTGGGTAGACTGTTCCAGTGCTTGATGACTGTTTCAGTAAAGAAGTTCTTACTAATATCTAACCTAAATTTTCCCTGGCGCAACTTGAGGCCATTACCTCGAGTTCTGTCACCTGTTACTGGGGAGAAGAGACCAACCCCCACAATTTCAATGTATTTATACAATAGCACAAATGCATCCTTATTAAGATTTGCCATTTTGTGATGCATAGGATACATGTTACGTATTTCAACGTTTCTTTAACAAGGGTATAAGACTATATTGCCTCTCTTGAGCTTTTAAAAGGACACTTAAAGCAATCTTTTGTACACCTCTATTTTGTGCCTATGATGTGCCCACCCTGAGCACATTGCATTGTTTTGTCAATTTGCTCTTCAGTGTTTTGCAAAATCAAGGAGTAAATGCACAAAAGCTTTTAAGAGTCAGGGTTGAACCATCTAAGTACAGCTTTCAATGCTGACAAATATTTTTGTTGGGCCTTTTTTTTCCCCCTGCATGAGGAAAAAGCCCATTCGGAAAATATAACCTGGCATTTCTATTTGGCAGGCAAGACAGAAGTGCCATGAGGGAACCGTATATACAAACTGCAGAGTTTATGCGTGGTTTCAGCCCAAGCAATCTGCAACAGACCCAGGTTGGTACTGAGTGGGCTGTTTCACCAGGGATCCACAGCTACAATCAATCCAAGCCTTTCCACACAACTCATTAAAAAGCTACATCACTCAGTACACCACTAAAGAAGGGACTAAACTTTTAGAAGGGCTTAAGCACTGTAGCTGGTCAAAACAGGGAAGTGAATTGTTCAAAAATTTGAAATATATTTCCTTCTCTAAACAAAGCAAAACACCAATATAATTATTATGGCATCATTGTTTGCTTTATAAGTTACAGTAGAAAAATATTAATTTCAAATAATGAAGTAGAATAATTAGGAATCAGTTCTCAAAAGTATCAAATTCTTATTCATCAGCTTTATTTTAAATATATTCCTTATTTCTAAAATTTTCACCATCAATTCTTATCAAATGAAGGTTTTTCAAACAACATATATACTGTATTTTAAATGTAATTTTGAAAAGAACTATAAGGAACTGCTATCAATTTACAAAACTGTACATTGATTGATTTAAGAATGGAATTTTAAAGGGCTCTAAAGAGCACAGAATGTTTAAAACACCTTAGTCCTAAAGGAAAAGCTATTATTATGGTCCTTTACAAAACTGTATCTGAAACTAAGAATGCAAATTCAAGAGAAAAGAATTAACAGATCAGACCGAAAGCTTCCCAAAGAGGGGCGGGATGGTTACATGGAGAGTTAAGCATCATATGTCTGCTGAGTGACAGCAACCACTCTAATGCTATCAGACATCAGTAAAACTTTGACAGCACCTTTGAAGCATCAAATTTCATTGTCAAAAATTAGGAGAAATGATTAAATTTCTATTTAAAAACCTTTTGTCTTTTTTTTAGGTTGTTTTGGGGTTTGTTTGTTTGTTTGTTTGTTTGTTTGGGGTTTTTTGAGATTTTAGAGGGGTTTGTGGGAGGTTTGTTTGGGTTTTTTTTTTTTAGAAGAAGAAATTATTCCACAGCCTGTGGTTTGCATAGCACTGGTAATATATATCAGTTTGAAGTGAATGCGTCTTATACAGCACTAAACCAGTTTTAATTTCTGCTTGAAGGAACTGTATTTCTGCTATAGAGGCCTTTTACTTTTATCGTTTCAATCACACCTAGAATCTTCACTTTGTTTTGACCATCAGATGCATGTTTTGCAACTTGTACAATCCAAGGACACTATAGGTATAAACATATTCTATTCTGTGATACCTGACCTTTCTTCCTGAGCAATATTTTGTATTTGAAAAGGGTGAAAGAAAATCATCTGCATTGTACTATTCTGGTCCTTTTAGAAAGTAGATGGTATTTTCCCATAGGGAAACAACCTTTAAATAATTTGCTTTCCAGTGTCTCTGCTCAGTAATATTTACCTATGTTTGAGATAGATCATTTACATTTGTACCACACCCAAAATAAATAAAAATCTGTGTTTTATTCATACAAGAAGAACCAAAACATTGTATTTCAGTGATAAATTGTGCCTCTTTAGATACAGAAGAAACTTAATTTCTTATGTTAATTTGGATAAAATTTGTATTTGGGCTTTCTCAAGAGCTCAAGTGCAGCTCAAATATTTTTAACTTTTGCATTTGGTTGGTTGTGGTTTTTTAGGGTGGTTGGTTGGTTGGTTTGTTGTGTTTTTTTCTGATGATGTACATTCGATGCCTAGGCGTTGTTTAAAACTGCAGTGTTCTTCCGTTCCAGTGCATCCTCTGAACACTGGCACGTTTATTATTAAGATCTATTATCACCTGTGAAACATTCTGGGATTTAAAACATATCTCTGCCTGTCAAATGCAGAGAAGCTCATTCATGCCTTTATCTCCTACAGAATAGACTGCCCTAATATTCTGCTCAGTGATCTGCCAGACAGACAGATTACTGACTTTCCCAACTGTATATCATAAAGAAACACAACCATACTACCATACTACCTCGATGGTAGTGGCACTGCGTAGCCTTCCCATAAAACAAAAGGAGAAACTTAACGTTTTTATGTTGGACGATAAAAGAGAAGCCTGTAGTAGCTAGGAACGTCGGTATATCTAGTAGTTGTCTTTTCAGTCCTACAAATGGGGCTGAATCTCTCTATGAGCAGACCAAATACACACAAGGAATACACAGTTTCTCATGGAGGTTTTCTGTATACAACACTAGTCATGTTTCATTCCTCAGAATGCAATTAACTTCGTTTCCTGAGTAATTCGTTGCATAGATAACTGTTCTCCAAAAACAAACATAAGATTGCAGTAAATGTAAAACTGATTTGCAACTCTTCATCAAAAGCACATTTTCATTCAAAGTAGAGCTCAGCCCTCCCAGCCCAGACTCCTATCAGGTAGTTCTTGATTGCTGACCCTGTCATCTTTCAGAAATAACGTTAGTTCACACAGAGTTATACAGATTGTCGTTGCAATTTAAATGTTTGAAGTAAGTGTGTTATAACATTTTGTCGTAAATCAGGACTGATCGCCACTGAGTCATTAAAAGACCCTGGACATTCGCTTCAGGAAATTTCTGAAAACAAACAGATTCCTAACAAAACTGGTAACTGTTGGAGGTTTTATTAAATTAATATTTATTATTAATACTTAGCAATGATCAATCAGCAATACCCGTTAATAAATTTAAGAATTATTTCTGAAAGTTAAACAGAATTAATAAAGTTGACGGTTTTACTAAAGAATGCATATTATTTATTTATTTATTCCCATTTCTGAATCCTTAAAAATCAATAGGTTGATCTTAGAGTACACTCAGTGGTGAGACTTACAGTTCTTCCTGCTGTGCTATAGAGTGCATTTGGTTCTTTGATGACTAAATATCTCTTCCTCCTCATTTCAATATTAGAATAGAGAAAAAATTGGTTTGTTTTCTGCATTCTCTTATTTCCTTATATTACATTCAAACTAGTCTTCTCTTTAGATACCATTCATTCACCACTTGCACAAGATTTTGAGAAGTTCCTAGTTTTCAGCACCTCATAATGTTTCTCATGTGGCCAATGGTTTCTCAGCGACTTGGGGCACAAGATCACATAGACCAAGAGCCTGGCTGCAAAGTTTTGAGCTTTACTATAACAACATAACTTTTGACTGTAAAGATCCAGTTAAAAGCAGAAAAACTTTAATTAAATTGTTACTTCTAACATAATTTAGACCTGTCTTAACAAGTCTTAAACTCTAGTTAAAATATGTGTTGCATCTGGAAGACTAGCTGTAAGGAATGTATTTGGGTGAAATAACCATTTCTTGAAAAAAAGAGAAAAAAAATCTTGAATTCTGAAATAATATATATACATTTCATATGCATTGTTGAAACTATGTTTTCAAGTTTTTGAAACAATTTTCAAAATATTTTTTCTGGTATAATATTTTTCAGTAACTTAACACATCTTTTTCTGAAGGAACTAAATTTAAAAAAAAAATAAATTTTAAAAATCAAGTGACATGTAACAACTCTTCTAGTTGTTTTCCTTACCAAAGTAACTGTGTTGTCCTTTCTGTTTCAGTGTTAGCACAAAAATGAAAACCAATTCTTAATAAAGCTTTAAATCTTTCTACTTGAAGGTCACCAGTTTCTTAAGGTTGTTAGCAAAAGATGGTTGACCTGTTGACTAAAGGAAATTATTACATCACCCAAAGACACCAATTTCTGGGGGTGTTATGAGTGGTTCCATCAAAAACATGCTTCTGTTGATGGTTTAACTGTTCTCTGATTCCCATGATGAACAGGGTTCAATAAAACCTTGCTAGAGAGCTGTGCATGCTGTTTCCCTGACGCTTTTAAAATATAACAGAAATTTAACGCCTTTTGCTAAATGCAGGAAAAGAGAGTGTAGGAGTGCAAAACGTGAAAGAACTACATATAAGCATGACAGAACATGCCTTTTTCCTGTAAATTATGGGCTTATTCAAATTGGTAACAGTACCCATCGTTTTGTCACTTCGACAGTAGTGTGCCTGGCTTCCCAAACACAGACAGAAAGCAGGCATCATTTACATTTTCATCTTTTTCCTTGTTTTGTGTTCCATATACTTTCTTATGTTGTACAAACAAGATCATTTTTATTGCACACGTGTCACTGGTGCTGGAAAGAGCAGAAGGTATGTTCTACGGGACTCTGGGGTGGGACTGCAGGAGGAGGTGCTGACCAGCAAATGTTCTTTTGCCTGAGAAATCATTATGAAAAATATTTTTAGATTTAAAATGTCTGTCTGCAGATTTTATTTGCAGACTCATTATATAAACCAATGAAAGATGTCTCTTGGAAACAATATTGGTAACTTCAATATTTCATTGTTAAGCCTCTTTTCTGCAGTAGTCCTACAAACTGCCTGGAACACCTCCTCCAGCTGTGATGTCTCGTTTAGAAAGGGTAGCAAGGGGAGCATAGCAATTACTGGACTGCTTTGAAAAATAATTATTTCTATTCACTATGACTTTTTACCCTATCATAAGTGAAATAGAGAGAATATTATTAAAATATTGAAATCAACTAAACTCAGGAAAATTATGTATCTGAGACCTCAGCAGCAGCCACTCCTACCACAAAACCTTTTCACATTCTGAAATAAGTTAAATCCATTTGATAAGACATTACAATAAAAGCAGCTTTGGTGAACATCTGTGTCTGTATATATCAATAAAGAATAAGGTCTGGTCTTGTAAGGCTGTAAGCATCTGTAAAGGCAGATTCAGTAAAGAATATAAACAGGTAAAATGGGATACAACTGATTTAAATTAGAAATCCAGTCCTAAGATCACAGAATTTAATAAAGAAGTCCTTGACAAGCTGTATGCTACACCACTGTGACTTCTACAACCCCATACTCAACAGTCACCTACCACACTAAGTCTGCGTGCACATTTTACCTCTGATAAGATTCAGAAGCTTACACCTAAGCCCAAATAAAATATATAAATTCTTTATTCAATCTTTGAATGGTTTTACCTAGTAAGTACTTTCCAATGTATAAGATGTGTGGTAATAATAAATGCAAAGAATGCTTTTTTCTTTTTTTTAATTAATGGCAAGATGTGGAAATGAAACTTCTTTTCTTTTGCAAAACATTAAAGTTCTGATTTGATTAAAGTACTAATTCACACAGAAAGTACTAATTCACATAGGATTATTCCAACAGGCTTAATCACTGAGGACACAATTCCAAATTCCACATCAGATGGTCAGTATATAATGATATGTAAATTCAAAAAGGAAGAGTTTCAGTGACAGACATCACTTCTTCTTGGGAATCCTATCTACGGAATGTTGCACGGATGCTACAGGCTGTGCAACTCTAAAGCTCACACAATGCTAGATGCTTAAAGGTTTGGTAGCACAGAGCATATCATAAGGAACCAGTTGTTTGAGCCAGTGAGAATTCATGGTTTTGACTAAAGCCATGATAAAATTTGTGAGCAAACATCACCTCCACATCTGTCCACCCCTGTTCCCAAATCCTTTCTTTCCACAGTTCCCATAGCAACTTATAGCAGTCATACCTTCAGCAATTCTGACCTCACATCAGAGAAATAAATTAAGATTTCTCATTTCATCCTTCCTGATTGTTTCTAAGCCTTTGTAGATTGTTGCATTCCTATGCAGCACTGTGCAGCACCCAGAGATTACCACTTCCAGTCTTTTCTCTGATTCTTTTGAATCTCTCTGCATGGCAATTACTTGTTTCTTTCCCCACAAAGGTCTAATTAGTGAAATGGTCTATATTTAGAAGAAATAATAGTTACTCTTCCACTCTTGTGAATTCCTAATGCGTTAAGTCAGGTACCTTGGAGCAGGATGACAATGTGCATACTCAGAAGTACTGCTTGCATGCTAAGTGTGCAGCTGTTTGGAGATGGTTAATAGGAAACACTGACGGCACGAATATCTTCACTGCTGCCCCTAAGACATTTTATCAAGAACATCAGGGAGGTAGCTCTACTCACTAAATATTTACAGCCTGAAAACACTTCCTGGAATTAGAAGGCTATGCTTTTTAAATAATTCTGTGAAATGCAGTCCATCGTGCTGGAAATTTTTTGGTAAAAGTGTTTCATCCACACAAAAAAAAAAAAACCAAACCAACAAACCAAAAAACCAAACAAAGAGTTAATCCATTATGGATTAGATTAACAATAGCAGAGTTGCTTTAGTAACTTCCCTGAATATTTTCAGTAAATCCAGATGCAAGTACTGAAACAGAAGGCTTGCTTTGAAAGCAACAGAAACCCCGTTTTTGACATTGCGTACTGGTTTTAATATTAGTTAAAAGCACTTTGTTATATTTCCCCCCCTTTTAATTTTCTCAAATGTGAGTCATCCAGTGTAATTTAGTAGTTTAATTGATACCAATGAACCTTAAGAAATATCCGATGTATCACTACTACCATCTATGGTAATTTATTTTCTTACAACATACTTTCAATTACTTTAACATGATAATCAAGTGCCTTCTTATACCATATTCAATTTCCTACTCTTCCCATTTTGTGCTATTTTTTTTCATCTTCTTGGTGATAAGCATGTCGAGCAAAGAAAACACCATATTCTATACAGACACAATTTCAGTTTCTCAATTCTCCCTTTGGGGATTTTCTGAAGAGCTGGGTTTCCTGGCATACCACCCTCCCCTCACTGCAGAAAGGAACAGTGTGCAGTACCTCTCTGAACACATCACCAATCCTGCACTCACACCAAGGGCTGATAAATTCTGTCATGAACAGGCTCTGAGACCATGGTGGTGTCAGGGGTGATCTGATAAAGGTTCTTGCTTTCTACAAGGGCCATCATGCCATTTGAGGGAAGGACAAAAGTGTGACAAAATAGAACAGCAAATATGTATAAGTAGATATTTGCTGTGTATGTAAAACTGTTAGCAGAAGCCAGGTCAGAAACAAGTATTTGTGGATGAAAAGACAGTCTGAACATGAGGCAAGTAGGGAAATGTATGGCTCACATGCAAGCTAAAGACATTCTGAGAATGTCATATTACCTTCTGGAAGACAAATGAGAGAAAAGAGGAGAAAAAACCAACCCAAAACCGATACGAAACAGCCCTGTCTTCTTGAAGCACATACCAGGATGCACTAAAAGGGCCACACAATCCACTGGACAAGCACCCCTTCCCGCAGAGACACCTCCGATTCTGGGAGCAACTGACCAAAGCAAATGCTGCGCTCTTTGGAAAACACAAACTACCAACTAATTATGGCTCTCAGACAGGATTACGTTGTTTTCCCGTGGGACTAATAACATCTCCACAGATTGTGAACAGGTTGTGGAACTGTTCTGTAGTGCTGCACCAGTTTTGGTGTTTCAACTTCAGCATCTCTAACGAAGACCCAAACTGGGCTGCTAAGATAACTGAAATGTCTGAAAGGTAGAAAATTTCTCGTGCCAAAAAATCAGGTGCAAAATATGCTTTAACAGTTGGTAAGATTACACCGAAAACAGAGCTGTTATTCATTTAACTATTTACTGTTGTTCATCCTATTTGTGGAACAAGCAGTGTGCAGGACTGCTCTGCCTATAGCGTGCATCCAATGACATGTATATGCTTGGATGTTTTATATGCACTTTTATGTATATGTGCCCACAAACACACACTCTCCCTTCTATACTGGAGCATGAAAACAAAACATACTATAGTAAATGTAAAGAGAAATGAGTCATACCACTAGCAGTCAAATACTTGGCTTCTTCTGAACTGTTGTCTCTTGTAACAAATGACAGATAAGTATTCTGACATATTTGTGCAGACATGCATAGATATTCTATAATCTTCAAAATGGGATTAAAAGCTTAGATATTGCCAAAGGTTATTTAGCATTATTACACTTGCTATGACAACTTCCCAATAAATTCTACCATTGTTTAAAAATTATAATTAGGAAACTTAAAATGCATATTCTATAACGCTTCTCATCCATCACAGATTTTTAGTGCAGTGCATCTGATGGAGAACTCTAGTGCCGAATAAAAAGCAATGGCAGGAATGCCAGTCTCTGTATTTTTGATGATAAAAGGCTGAGTGCTCGCCAGCAGCAGCTTGCTGTCAGTAAAAATGAATCTGAAACAGATGCCAACCGCGTCAACAGCTTGAGCAATATACATTTTTTATTAGACAAAGACATAAGTCATGACGTAAGTACATAGGTTCAAGGCACATCAAAGAATACCACTATTACACATCAAATTCAAAATAAGTTATCTAATAAAATTAAAAAAAAAGTTATCTAGCACTCTGTTTCCCAACTAGACAATTCTGGTCATTTCTAAGTCTGTAAAACTCCTTGTTTACTCTTAAAAATATGAATTCAAACAGAACTTTGAAAGGCTGCTGTATTTTTATATTTAATCTCTATTAATCTTAGATATTGATCTACTAACACAAAGATCTATTTACTCACACTGGAGAACAATTTTCTGTTTTCTTTTGTTTTCTCTTCAATTTAAAGTTTATATGAAAGTAATGGGTATATTCTACTGGATACACGACTAAAAATCTCTAAGCTCTTTCCCTCCTACCCACCTCCCATGGAGATCACAAGCCTCTAGCTTTGGCTAATCATGTGCATCAGTAAAAAAAGAAACCAACCAAACATCAAGAAACAAGAAATTGATTTCTCAAGGATTTTTTTTTTGCTTAAAAACTGTGTATTTTGAAGTAAAACTTGTACAATCGTGTTTCAGTGTGAGCCTACTTCAAAATTTTCTCATTAGTTTTATTTTCCATCTTACACCCCCTCACTGAGATGTTCCGCTGAGATGGATACTGAAGTCTGCTGAGACATGCTTGAAAACGTGCACTTACATTTCAAGACAGAAGTGCCTACAGAGTGGATGAAAGCAAATGCCACCTCCATCTTCAAGAAGGGTGAGAAGCAGGACCCAGTCAGCTTCACCTCGATCATTCTGTAAAGCTTTTGAAACTTACTCGCATAAGATCCTCACAGAAAATCTATATGGGCTATTTGAACAGGAGAGATGTGGAATGAAAACTGATCGAGTCTGTCTTCATAAAGTACCTGGAAAATGTGGCAGAGCCTACCCACAGTAAGCTTGCAGAAGACACCACACTGGAAGGAGTGGCTGATATGCCACAGGGTCATGT
Source organism: Heliornis fulica (assembly GCA_013399135.1). Classification (NCBI taxonomy): domain Eukaryota; kingdom Metazoa; phylum Chordata; class Aves; order Gruiformes; family Heliornithidae; genus Heliornis; species Heliornis fulica. The sequence continues at coordinate 12,439 of VXBZ01002646.1, forward strand.
TGCCACACTAAGGGACCTTGGTAGGCTGGAGAAATGGGCTGATAGCTATTTCACGAAGCTCAATAAGAAGTGTAAAGTCCCACACCTGGAGATGAACAGCCTTATCCACATGCTGATATGCCACTAGGCTGGAAAGAACCTTGGCAGATAAAGACTTGGGAGTCCCCGTGGACATCAGTTTGAACACAAGCAAGCAATGTGACCTTGTGGAAAAGATGGTGAATGGCAGGCTGGGATGCATTGGGCTAAGTATTGCCACCAGGGTGAGGGAGGTGATTCTTCCCCTTTGTTCAGCCCTCACCAGAATGAGAGAGATGTGAACATACTGGAGAGAGTCCAGAAAAGGGCCATTAAAATGACTGAGGGACTGGAGTATCTTCACATACATTCTCAGCAAAGGCTGAGAAAGCTTGGTTTCTTCACAAGGGAGAAAAGAATGCTCAAGGGGACCTTACTAATGGATAGAAGTACCTGAAAAGAGTATGGAAAGAGAATGGAGCCAGGGTCTTCTCAATGTTGCCTAGTGACAGGACCTGATACAATGGTCACAAACTGAAACATGGTTGGTGTTGTTTGAAGATAAGGGAACACTAAGCACTGGCACAGCTTTCCAAGAGAGGTCAGGGAGTCACCATCCTTGGAGAATTCTGTAGAGAAAAAGTCCTCTAGACATGGTCCTGGGCATCCAGCTCTTGGTGGCCCAGCTTGAACGGGAGGGAAGTTGGACAGAAAGACCTGAAGAGTTCCCTTCCATCTTCAACCATTCTGTGTGATTCAAGTGTATGCTGGGGATTATGAAATCTAATTCAAGTTCAAGTGGGTTTGCATTTCTTCATTTCATGCATTTAGTTTAGTTTCAGGAGTTCATATTCTCAAAGATTCCTAATTACATATAAGAGATGCAAAATGTAGAAGGAATAAAAATCTAGAATCCAAACCTAAACCACGGAAACAGTTCTGTCATGTTTAAATAAGAAAGCTGTTGAAATTGCATGTATGTGTGTGTTTGCATTTTCAAGGAGCTGGTAAGGATTTTGTTTGGTTTTAGTATTCCCTCTACACCTAATCGGTTTTACCCTCTAATTGCTACCATTTTGAGCACAGATGGAGCCTGCAAAATGAGCTACACTAACATTTGACAAATTTCCATTTTTTGTTTTTTTCCCTGAAATTCTCAAAAATGTTAAAAAGATAACTTGTAGCTGAATTACTTGTCACATGCAGTTTATCTTGTCATACTGCATATTTTTTCATTCCAAGTTGTCTATAAAACATAATTTTTAAAATTATTCTAAAGTATCCACTCAGAGTGACTGAATGAATACTAATTATAGATGTACTTGATTTTTTTCTTAAATTATTCAGAGGAAATGTACAGTCTATTTCCTAACTACAATGCAGCACTAGCAGTCAAATTTAAGTTACATAATTCTGTCTTTCTCCCCTGAGTGTATGACCTATACATTATGAACATTTGCAAAAAGTGTTAATTATATCCAAGCTTCCAACCCATTGAATTGTTTAAAGATTTGATATATATGTTTCACCTGACCGGGATTGGCTGCCACCAGCCTGAGTTTTCTCAACAACTTCACCTGCTCATCTAGACTATCTTACGAACATTCCTATCAAAGAACAAGAAAAATATTAAATCATCATTCAAATGAGGCTTATCTTATATAGCACAAGAGCACGTTTCAATGTCTGTAGAAATGGCCTATTTCTGCTCTCAGTTACCAGTTTAAGCACAAAATTCACTCTGGTTTGGGGAAAATAACAGCTCCCACTGAAGTTCATAGCAAACACAGAACTGGAGTTTAGCCTTTTGCTGCACCCAGGCCTGGTATAGCTTAGATGCACATACACTTGTTACTCTAAGAGTTAAAAAATGCCATCAGCTTCTCTCACCCTGAAATCAGAACACTTGTCATCAGGAAGATAATGTTACACTACAGAAGACAGAAAGTAAAAAGTAGTCTTAACACATTATTACAGCCTACATTGGGTGACCAAGTTCATGCCAACGTGGCAGGAAAAGGTGTAAGCCTTCCCTTGAAAACCACAATGCATAGAAGTCTTTCAAAGTTACTGTCTTGTCAGAACTGGATAAAATAGGTCAGGAGAAAGACAGATAAAGAAAAAAAAAGTAAAAAAAAAAAAAAAGGAGGAGGTTAATGCTCCTTTTCATTTCTTTAACACACAGAGGATTGGTGTCCTTTTTGTGGTTTGGGTTTTATTTATATTGTAGGGTATCGTGCTTAACTGTACTAATTAGGCAGAATGCTAGACTGTCAGAAGAAAACACAGACAGAAGGACTAACAAGGAATCTGTAATTCAAAACTGATATTACATTCAGACTCGGGGAGGGCTTGGTGCCACTCTTGAGAATCAGCAGAGATTAAAACTCAGTGGCTGCATCTGTTTCTCTCTGACTTCTTTGGGGGTCTCCAGCTTTGTAGAGATAACCATAATCCTGGTATTTCAAGGATTTCCACTGCCAAGATCACACTTCATACTAACACACACCTTCTCATTTCAAAGCACCTGTGAGCGGGAGGTCCCACTGAAGCACTTGCCTTAGAACCTAGCTAAGACCTCTTAAGGGAACCTGAAGGGTGATGAAAAGTACTGAAGGGCAAGGATACCCACAAAACCAGGCATTTTGTCGATTCTGTATGCAAACTGTCAGTCCAAAAGAATTAATCAGAATTAGAATCAAGGCTAAATTAAAATAATTTTCTCCAAAAAGAAAAGTAATTGGCATGAATCTGAAGAGAGTCTTAGGACGCAAGGCTGACCTGTTTAGATAATTGTATCAGCTAACACCATACTGGGTCAAAATTGCTTCGGTAACAGTATTTAAAACACCAAATTTGTGTACAAATTTTCTGTAAAATTATAATTAAATACACTATGAATACAGTGGGTAATTGAAAGGGGGTTAGTACTCCACAGCACTGAATACTAGAGAGTAGTTGTAGACAGACTGCAGTCATAACCTGGAAGATCGATTTATCTCTCTGTGTCATTAGCTTTGTACCAATGTCCGTAAGCTTATCTGTTGATTTCAAACATAATATCCTCTAAAAATACTAATAACTGGTATTGAGGAGGAAAGCATCTCTATCCTTGTGAGGGAAAATGGATACATATTTAATTGTTTTCTCTGGACTAAAGGTAAACCAGGCAAACCTGAAATGCTCTCCTTGAGATAATTTCAGCGGTAAAGCCGTGCAGTCATGCTGCAAAACCATGGGCAGCAATTTATATGGTTCTAATATAAGCCTACAAATGATTAATTAAGGTTTATTATGGAGTTTTAAATTAAAATACAATAACCATTTCTCAGGGAGGTACCCTCAAAAGTCACTCTAACTACTTCAGTGAGATCCTAAATGATAGAGATAAGTGAGCATTATTTTATATAAAGTAAACAATTCTTGATTTATTTTTTTAACATGCTTTTTTGAGATATGTGAACTTGTAACAACAAATGCAAGGTAAACAGTCAAAGGAACTAGTGCAGTTCATAGCTCACGCTTTTATTAACTTTCTAAGTTATATCATTCTTAGAATCACACAATCACAGAATGTTTTGGCTTGGAATGGAACTCAAAGATCACCCATTTCCAAACCCCTGCCATGGGCAGGTACACCCTCTGCTAGACCAGGTTGCCCAACGGCCCATCCAACCTGGCCTTGAACACTGCCAGGGAGGGGGCAGCCACAGCTTCTCTGGGCAGCCTGGGCCAGGGCCTCACCACCCTCACAGACAAGTCCTTCCTGTTATCTAGTCTAAATCTACCCTCTTTTAGTTTAAAGACATTACCCATTGTCCTATCACTACATGCCCTCATAAACATTCCCTCTCCAGCATTCCTGTAGGCCCCTTCAGGTACTGGAAGGCTGCAATAAGCTCTCCCTGGAGTCTTCTCGTCTCCAGGCTGAATAAGCCCAACTGTCTCAGCCTGTCTTCACAGGAGAGATATTAGCTCTCTTATGCTGCTTTGTCTAACAAAACACACTATTGCTTACATAAAAGTTTCTAGTCATGTTTGCCTCCTTCTAAATGCATTCACAGTTCATGAAACTGAAGAGAAACCTACCAATTTGAGACTTTTGCCTCTAATGATATTGATATAAAAACATTCAAAGGAAAGTTGAGATGATAACAGGACTGACCAAAGGATCAATGAAACAAATACATAAAATCTAAAGATACAACAGGGTAAGTATTTTCGTTAAGAAATAGATTGCATGTAAATTGCTGGTCATCTGCTGAAACACTCTTACCGTAAGACAGGTAACAGGCTAACTGTTAGTAGAAAAAAACATTATATATTTCTGATATCTTTGTGGGGAGAAATGTGATTAAACTTAGGGAAGAAAGGATTCACAAAACATGCATTTCCCAAACTTCTATTATTAAAATAATATAAAAGATATTTACAATCTATTTTGAATTTTGTGGTTGTTTTGTTTGATTTGTGTTTGGATCATGCTTATTTTAATGCACTGTGTAACACAGCTGTGAGGAATCTGAGTATTCATACCAGTAAAGTCATCAGTTGGGCACCTATGACCAAGAACACTGTCATGATGAAATAATAATAAAATAATGAAGATTCCATTAGCCATATTCACAAGATCACATGAGCCATCCAGAAGGAATATGGTTATTCTACATAAACAAAAATTACTGACTAATGAATGGTACCATGTTTGTATTAAACAGTTCATTCAACAGTCCAATATTTTGAGACTTTCTATGTCTGGTTAGAAAATAAACTTGCTGATAGAACTCCTTTTTTTTTTTTTAGTTTTAGAATTAAAGCATTAAAAAAAAAAACCAAACAAACCTCACCAACACAAAAAACCAACCTTTGCATATTTATCTTCAATTAATTGATCGGAATGAGATACTTGATTCCGTGTCTGATTTTGAAACCAGATGAGAATTTTACACAACACCCATTACACAATGATAAAAATACTGACATTTTAAGTGGTATTTAATAAAAATACTCCTTTCATTACCTTCCTACTCAACTTCAAGAGTATGAGTGTGAAATGCTAATGCTCTAACATTATCATGCCATTGAAAATACTGAAGTTTCTGAAAAGCAGCATATAATCTTTCATTGTAAGCAGTAAAAAAAAAGGAAAAAAAAAAAAAATGCCTGCCAATATAATGTAGATACTCTCCCAATGACACCATTCAGACAACACTGTCTCCTAAGATTTCCCTTCTGTGTTAAACTTCACCAGCTAATACGGACATTCACACATTTTCTTCTAGAAGCTGTCCACCAGTAAAAAAACCTATGTCGTAATTAATAGCACAGAATTGATTTGGCAATACACTTGTTCAGCTGACAATCTGACCATGTGTTCCTCATCCAGGAAACTTTATCAGGCTTTTTTTCCTTCCCAATACAATGCTTACTTTTCATTTGTGTCTGTGGATGTTCAAAATCACACAGATTAGTCTATCCCAGTATGGGTTCACAGCTGTATTGAACAGTCATCCCCAGAAGTCTATCTGTTCCATGAAAGGTCTTGATCTTGATGACTGAAGCACTTTAGAGTAAAGAAAAAAAATGAAGCACTGACTTCCACTTTGAAGGAACTGACTCAACCACAGAATACAGACACTGTCACAGAATCACAAAACCATAGAATCACAGTATCTTCTTGGTTGGAAGGCAACCTTTAGATCAAGTCCAACCATCCCCCTAACCTGCCTTCCACTACTAAACCATGTCCCTCAGCACCCCATCTAACTGCCTTTTAAATACCTCCAGGGATGGAGACTCCACCACCTCCCTGGGTAGCCTGTTCCAACGCTTAACAACCCCCTCTGTGAAGAAGTTTCTCCTAATACCCAATCTAAGCTTCCCTTGGCGTAACTTGACAATATTTCCTCTTGCCCTACTACTTGTCACTAGGAAGACAAGGTCAGCCCCCACCTCTCCACAACCTCCTTTCAGGTAGCCATAGAGAACACTTAGGTCTCCCCTCAGCCTCCTCTTCTGCTGACTAAACAACCCCAGTTTAGCAGCTCCTCATAACTTACTCTCCAGTCCCCTCACCAGCCTCCTTGCCCTTCTCTGGACACGCTCCAGCACCTAAATGTCTTTTCTGTAGCAAGGGGCCCAAAAATAATTGCTGAACACCAGGTGGGGCCTCACCAGTGCTGAGTACAAGGTGACAATGACTTCCCCACTCCTACTCACCACACTATTCCTGATGCAGGCCAGGATGCTGTTGGCCACCTTGGCCACAGAGTGGGCACACTGCTAACCCATGTTCAGCTGGTTGTCAACCAACACCTCAGGTCCAGGTTGCTTTCCAGCCATCTTTCACTAAGCCTGTAGCACTGCTTGTGGTTATTAAGACCTAAATTAAAGACCCCGCACTTTACTTTGCTGAACCTTATGCCAATGGCCCTAGCCCATCAATCCAGCCTGTCTAGATCCCTCTGTAGGGTCTTTCTACCCTCAAGCAGTTCATCAGACTCTGCCTCCAACCACATTAGACTTTTATTTATGTGGAGATATTCAGTGCATTAATATGCAAGAGTTTCTGTAAAGATCTGTAATCTTCACAAAGGACCTCATACGAGTTCTTAGCTACAACTGAGTACACATGAATTTTGAACATCTAATATCCGAATGATCCAATGTGGAGTCTTTCACCTTTGCTTCCAGACACATTTTTCTCTCCTATTTTTTCCCCTCCTCCAATATTCTGGAAAATAAGAATTATTTTGACAACATTACCAGTGAAACTGGCTTATTCATAACAAACATTTCTATCTTGACAAAGGCTACATTCTTTGCAGATTTTAAATCCTCAAATTCCTGATCTCTCCAACCAATGTCAAGATTTTTTTTTTTTCAGATGTAACAGAGCGAATCTGAGAGCACACATCAGTGATTAAGTCAGAGACCCTGTATATATACTACTTTCAATATGGATACACATAGTCACGATGACTTAGGCGTTAAACAGGCAACTCACTGAATGCTTTTGTCACTCTGACGCTTCATACCTGTGGTCTCTGTCCCACTGTTTTAAAAGGCTAGAATAAGTTCTCTTCAGTTTCTTTCCAGGAATCAAAGACACCACTGAACTTTGAGGGCCACTAGTTCAGAGAACACAAGTCATGAGGGAAGCTTAGACTGAACCCAGCTGGCATGTCACAGAGCTAATATGTGTCATTGGGGCTGTGTTACTTCTGCTTTCTGAATGAATAACTCAAGTCAAATATGCTGTTTTTTCTGCCTCTATTTTCACTGAAAATCCAAGCATTTTTGTATGCCACTACAAACAATTTGGTGTTGAAAGGTTTTTCCCTTGAGGGAAATACAATCTTCCAAGACTGTCACATTGCTTCTCTGAAAGACATTTTGTATTTGCCTGTATAGCACTTTGGGTGACAGAATTAAGTAGACAGTTCTATAGGAAAAAACAGGAAAAATAAAACCGTCTGCCACATCCACTGTAAGGCAACAAATATTGTGAGCTGCCATGAACCAGAACTTCTTTCATGACTAAATAAACTGTGCAATCTTAATACTTGCATTGCTATTTAAGACACAAAAAAGCTTCTCATTAAAATATAAAAATAATAAACAAAATCATAGAAAAATTAGTAGGCCAGTGATATGTTTATTTAAAGTAATTAATACCTAATTCCTAGAGGCTGATACATAATTTGATTTGCAATCTATTTAATGAAAGTATGAGTATTTCTGAGCATGAGATGAGAGTTAAGTTAGCACAGAGCAAAGATTGTGACACAATATAATTTAGAACTACTTTTTGGTAATGGAAGCAGTATTTTGCTTGGCTGTGATTTCATGGTTTTTCTCCTTTTATTTTTCCCCCAAAAGGTTGTACTCTTTTACCTGAGATAGACCACCTATGCAATATAAGTAAAATGTTTTAAAACTAATGTCTATAAAGGCATTAGGATAAAAATTCTCAGAAGTGAATTCTTTAGAAATAAATGTTAATGGAATTTTTAATCTGAAACTCCTAAAACAATTTTATCCTGCCTCAGATAAAACCAGCGGCTACTTAAATCAAATGTGGATTACAGCAGGTGACATATGAAATCAATTACTCTTCATGTTTGCACCTAGTCAAGAAGGTAAGGACAGTATTTTTAAAGTTAAGGAATTAAGATTCAAAAAAAGGAAATAATGTAGAGGTATTATTACTGGAGCAGAAATCTATTTTAGAAATTGATTCTTATAGTTAATAAAAATTGAGAAGGCTGCATTGAAACCTTCTGTTTCAGGCTGTACAAAATGTCTGAGTGGGTTTCAGAAAACATTGTGTTCTACATTTTCAGTAGACTAAGTAGATAAATAACTGAGACATTAAAAATCATAGTAGACTGAGATATGATTATATCATATGAGATATGATTATATCGTGATATGATTATTATTTTCAGCTGCATCAAGAGTATCATAGCATGGTCATCTAAATGATCATTAGTACTTTAAAATACACATTTCTGGAAAGGAAGACTTTTAAAAATCCATTTTTTCCATGTCTAGTTTTTCATTTTTAAGGTGATGAGGGCTTCAGTGAATACAGTAATTAATCTTGCAACTTCCCATACAATCTGAGTATTTCACAGTATGACTGTAGATCATTTATATACTGGTAAAATCTTCACCCTTCTCAGAATTTCTTAAGGATCTGAGATCCCTAAATTTCTAAATACAGTGCCAAATCAGGAAGTCATTTATAGCAGGCTGCAATGGAATCCCTGATATAATGTGAACAGAGAGGATGTCAATAACTTTTAAAATATTACTCTGTGTTTTCCATAGCAGTAATCATCCTGCTAATATACAGGAACATCATAAACACTATATATGGCAGCAGGTCTTGTTTGGAGACAGAAGATAGGAAAGGATTTAACAGGAACACCTTGACGATACAAACTTATCATTCCCATGTGGTTTCCTCCTCCAGACAAATAAACAAAGAATTACAGAAATCTACAAGGAATACCAAAAAAATTTCATGTTTTTCAAGACAAAATGTCAAAATGGCAGACACGACAGCTTGCAGTTTGCTAAGAGAAACCAACTGCCGTGGACACAGCAACATTACACATATGGCTACACAGACAGGAGGAAGCAGTATCCAAGACGTAGCTACAATGCTCTTCTTGAAGGACAATTTATTGCTCCCCAGACTCTGTGAACTACTGTGAAGCTTCCAATAAACCCTCAAAACTAGTGAGGAGAAAAAGAAAAGTCGTAGGGAAAGAGGTTTGCTATTGGAAAGAAAAATAAACCAGTCTCTTGCATCTCTGTAAGCATGTGCATTCATGGAAGCATATGTTGAACACCTGATCTGTGTCGCTTTCTAAAGATTTGACACTAATCCGCTCATTTATACTTTAAAAATAAGCAAATGTATTGGCATTCTCCAATATAATGCATTTCTTACAACTATTTCATACAAGAAAGGGTGAGCAATGGTGAAAAAATACTTCTGAACTTTTGTAGATAACCTCGAACCAACCTAACCAGATTCTCAGCTGTTATTTCATATAAACAAGTGGCACTCTGAAGTTCAGAAGCAGACAACAGTAGAATCATAGAATCATAGATTAGAGTTGGAAGGGACTCCCAGAGGTCATCTAGTCCAACCCCCCTGCAAGAAGCAGGGACACCCCCAACTAGATCAGGTTGCTCAGGGCCTCATCCAACTTGGCCTTGAACATATCCAGGGATTGGGCATCCACCACCTCCCTGGGCAACCTGTTCCAGTGCTCCACAGTATATCATAAACATTCAGAATACGCTTCTAAGATGGAAACAGTGTTTTTAAACTGCAACATGTATACACATTTTAACAGAATGCTTATTAACTCTAGAGTATGTATTTTCTATTGCTTTTTTCTAAATTTGAGAAACTACTGTATGTACACATAACACTGAACAAGCTCTACATGACTATAAAACTATAATCAAACTAAAAAATTACTTGCTATTATTTTCCTAATAAATTATTTTGAACAATAAGTGCTGATTACAAGATAAACTTCTACTGAAACAATTAAAGATGACCTGAGAGTTGCCTTTACAACCTTCGGAACATCCATGCCCATGTTAAAGATGATCTGTAACTAAGCTGTTTAATCACTTATTTTTTATTTTAATGTTTTCAACTGTGTGAAGCTAAAATTGGTATTTGCAAAAGGTTTTTTGCAAAGTTTTTCATTGTGCTCGGACCCTGATACAAAGCTCAATAGCAATTCTTGTATTAAAGAGTCAAGGAAATGCCAAACAAAATCTAATCCAAGCAAAGAGGCCCTGGTTAGGACTCAGGAATGACTAGGTTCCTGATCTAATCTTTTTTCATTAAACCAAACACACAGCCTGCATTGCTGTCTGCAAGCAGGGATACACGAACTGAAAGTGACTGCTTAGCTTTATACATCATTGTGCTTGTGAGACACCAGGCAGTGGTATGGTCATGTAGTCTTCCAGGGTTACTCTCACACAACTGCCACTGTCATCTTGGATCTAAAAAAGCAACTAGAGAGAACTGGTTGTCCTTCCAAACCTTCTTCTAAAGAACTATAGTGTTTGGTGGTTTACCTGCTCAGATGGACACCCTTCAGTGATCAAGGACAGAACAAATGCTACGATAGGTGTCGAGGGTCAGATAGAGCAGTCCATGCTGGACTAGTTTTAATCATCTGTTGAGGAAGCAGAACTATCTTGTTCTGCAATATACCACAAAGCCCTTCGAGGAAAGGAAAATACAAAGATTTCTATATCAACTTGAAAAACAAAATGCATAAGTGTTTGTTCAGTATAAGCTACACTGTACAATATCTTCACATTTATCTCCCTCATGCATTTTCAATCTCTGTGTTAAAAATAATGAACTTTAGTATATTACACTTTCTAATGTCTTGATTAAAAGGGAAATAATAATTACATAAAATGTAATTGTCAGGATTATACCGTCAGAAACTAAGTGCATTTTCTACAAAACATGAATTAGAGCAGTTTAAAGATTGGGACAATTTTGACTTCATGAATTTTAGTACAGATCACATGGCCATATAAAATATGTGACTGTTTAAAGAGAAGCTTCTGTTCTTAAAATCTATCTTTCAGTCTTTGCTTAGCAGCACTTGATAAAATACTACACACTTTTATTGTGGGTTTGTTGTTTTGTTTTTGGTTTGTTTTCTTTTTCAGATAAGCGATATAGCAAAACCAGAGATAAAACAGAATTTGATATGAATTGCCATAACCCAATAATACATTTTTAATTAACTTATGATGTAAATGACAATGGATTGGTTATATGGAGTTACTGCTAATCTATGAATCCCGAGATAATTACACTATTTCTATGTTCTTCAGATATTGTATAATACAAACAGTTGATGTACAGAATTTCATTTCTACTGTGAATGTGAACAGTTGCATTAGGTGTACATCTGTCATTGTGTTCAGTTCACATAAAGACAATCAAGAAAATTAATTCAGTCGGAAATGAAAATATATTTTGGGATGACTTTGTTACAGACTACAATCCACTGAAATCAAAACTCCAAATAAATTTATTGTGTCCTTTTGTTAGCAGCAAATTTTGAATGTTACTGAACAATCCATTACACAGAAAAGTAAAAAGACACAATCTAAATTCTAACATATTTCACTTTCAATAAAGTTTGGGTTTTTTTTTTTAAACCACCTTTGCTATAAAGAAGGAGCGATATTAAAAAGAAAAAAAGGAAAGACTGACTAAACAGTATGATTTTATAGTTACATTTCTTTGTTTCTATTATTTTCTGTGTTTCCTTTTTTATAAATTCACTTGTATTTTGATATTGAAAGAAGATTAACCTTCTTTACTTTTTATCCATGTCTGAAGATGAGACACACTTGTTTTAGGAGCAAATGCTACTTCATTCACTCCCTAAATAATGTACTACCCCTCTGAGGAACAGAAGTGTTATATGGATGCTGTGAACAGTTCTCAGTCTAGAGAAGAAATGGGTAATTTATGTAACTTGTTTATCTAGAGAAAGGATTGTGACAAACAGTATACAAATCTCTGCATGTGAAAATACATAAAGAGCTGCTGCATATCCATAACCTACTGACCTAACTCCTCTGCCTTTGCATGATTTTACAGACACTATTAAAGGAACCTCTCCGCTGTATTTTTCTGTGGTGCTTGCACTTCCACATCTCTTAAACTTGCAGCTATTAGAAAAGACGGTCTCCATTTACACCTGTTTTGCAAGAGAAAGCAGATCCAGAAGGAACTGTTTCTAAGCACTGATCCAAAGAAACATGCTCTGACTAAAGCAGTGTTATACTTTCTGAAATCAGAGCTTTTTTTTTTTTTTTTTTTACAGGAAATGTCTTTCTAAGCATTCATAATCATGAATCTGTGATGACCTGTTATACCTACAGATGAATTTCCTTTGACAGCATTCCTCATATATATGGCCTTCTTTTTAGCTTGAATTCTTTCACCATAGTTATTGTAGATGCAAATTATGAAAGATTTAAAGCACAGTCATGAGTGAGCATCCTTACTGACATTTTAGATACTTCAGAAGTGTTTCTAGCAAAACGAAAGAAACATTACTAGATATTTAAAGACTGCAGAGAGATGTCTCCATAAGGGAAAACGCAAGAAAGAATAAACAAATCTGTATTCTGAGGCTGCGCAAAATCAAGAGCTCTGAATATATCTAAAGTGACAATTTTGCATATGAAAATCAGTGGTGAGTATCCTCTAGATAGAACAGCTTCTCTTTTATAGGAAAGGATAGCTACACAAAAGTGCTGAAAATGTGGGTACAGTGTCAAGAACTGACAATCAAAAGTTGGTAATTTTCATAACAAGAGGCAAAAGAATTTTATTTAATTTTCTCCAGCATTTTTCCTCCTACCTGTGCAGGGTCAGAGAATTAACATTTTAAAATACATACACACACACACGTGAATTGTGGTGGAAAAAAGATTCATAATGAATTCCATCAATTTAGATGTTTTTTGTTGTTGTTTTAATAAGACGAATTTGATGCTGAAAATCTGTTCCTTTTAGGTTTATTTTCATGTTTTAGTATTCTGATACGACAGCAACGGCGTTAGTTGCAGACTAAGTTTCTAACAACATTTCCGCTACACTCTTTCTCCAAGGACATGGCCTAGATCTTGTGGATAAGACCTCAACTTTATAGTTTTTATCATACCATGGGGGAGATGCACATACCTGGTTTGCTACACTTCTTACTGCTAAAACTTGGCAGTAAGCCAGACTTCAGTGTTTTCAAGTCAATAGATTCACAGGGACCTTGTAAATCTCCCCTGATCTTGCTCTGTGGTTACCTCAATTTAAAATTAAAACAAAACAAAAAAGTGAAGATGTAAAAACTCCACTTTGTCAATTTTCCTATGTTAGCTAACATTTTTACAGCATCCACTTTGTATGGGAAACTTTAAGTGCTCCATAAACTCAAACCAGTCCAAGTATCACATCACCACTATAAAATATAGAGCTATGCATGAAGGCAAAGACAGCATTTCTATACAAATATATATTGATATGGTACTCACTTTAAGACAAGAAAAAAAAAATTAAAACCACCTACCAAATTAAAAAAGTGGGTAGGGTGCCCACAGTGCAAACTGCTGTAATTGTAATCTGGAGGGAAACAGGTTCATTACTCTTCAGAAAACTGCAACAATCTCCTGACAAACAATGAGTACCTTGACACTTAGGCCTCATCTAGAAGTCTGAATAATCTCTCGGATCTACCCCACCATAGCACCTGTTCAGATCACTATGGGACATGTCTCCTTCTAGCATCATGTCCTGCGTTTTCTCTATTAAGCGATCTCCCATCACAGAACAGGAGTTTCCCCTGCGCTCTCTGAAGAGAGAAAAATGCTGGCTAGAAAGGACAGCAACATAAATACTCCACTTTCACTGAAGGTATCAATTTCTACTTGGAGATTTTTGTTCAATAAGACCTTTGAGAACGCCTGCTGTAAGGTACCTTCAGGTATCTTGCAGTAACTCTCTAAGCTAAAGTGACAGCTCTCTCTTCTCCAGTACCGATGCAAACTCCCTCCTCTCCTTTACAACCCTGGTCAGAGCAGTATTTCTGTGAAAAGTTGTGAGCACTTCTCAGAGTGTAGCAGAGAATAAAGAGGCAGGACAGATGGTGAAAGATGAAGCCTTGGTATGAATGCTCTTTTTGCACCATGAAGAAATCAGAGGAACCTCACGACTGCCAGGAGGTGTATCAATACTTCTCTACAGGATTAAAGATGATCCCACTGACAGAGCGCAGTACAGCTCCCATGTACCAAGAGCTGCCTCCAGCTTCTGCTCTCTGCATTTCCTAACTGCAGTTCAGTTCCGGTGTCCGTCCCGCTGCACCACGCAGCGTCCTGGCTTGGGCCCTTCCCCAGTGGAAGGAAGAGTGCTTCACACCTTAAAAATTATTCTGTGTAAAGAATCGGGGAACATTTTGCCTCGTGTTCAATATGATCTAGAAGCTTTGTTTCCATATTGTTCACTATTCATCATCTTCTGATTGACATGTTCAGAAAACAAATAAAAAAGCAAAGCAGAAGAGCAGAAGCATATTGATTTTTTCAGTATACTTCAAATATTATGAGAAAGCAAAAAGTAAAGGCAGATGTTAGTGCTATCTCAGTAACATTAACTCAGCTCTGCGCCTTTGCTGCTGTTTATTCTTCAGAGAAGACAGAAGTGCTGCCTGTGAGTGTGTACAAACAGCTTAACAGATCGGCTCACTCTCAGCTTCCCGGCCCTGCTGGAACCTGATACATAACACAGGGCACATAATGCCCTGTTTCACAGATGGCTTTCTCTGCCTATGATTATCTTTGTCATCGGTTTAACGTCTTTCAACCAAGCTTTTTTCTAAGATGAACTTGATCTTAAGGTCCCTTCCCTCTGATTCTATGATACATATTCACATGGCATCTGAGAGAGTAAAGTCCAAAATTCAGCGGGGACTTCTAATCATCGACCAGTCATTATGCAAATACACTGCATACAGTACAGTTCCTTTTACTTCAGAGAGCAGAGTTTTGTAGGCAGGAAACAAACAGCAAGCGCTCTGCATCTTCACTCTAACACAGTATTGACATTGTTTCACATGGGACTCTCACTGACAAATTAGGAAAACACTACAGGATCTATAAAACACAATAAATTAACTGTGCTTCCATGTCCCAAATAAGACAGTTCTGATGGAAAACTGCAACAGTTTCCAGAAACACAGAAATCTGAATCACGAAAACTTGTTATCTGTCGTGAGCATAGGCAGAACAGGAAAAAAGGGGTTTGAATTATGGTAAGAACAATTAAGACATTGGAAAACACTTCCACACAGAAGATACTCAAAAGCTGATTGAGGAGACTGAATTTAAAAATTATTAGGTGTTTCCTAGCACATAAATTTAGAGCTCTCTCTTGCATCATGGCAAGGCCTAAATAACTTCTTCAATTCCCTTGCCACCTTATTTTACCTGATTCTGTAACCTGTTTATCTTCTGTATCTTGAATAACAGTGTCTCAGAAAAGCCATATTCATTAGTTTACAATTATCTGATGCATTTCAAATTCACATATTCTGGAAACTCATATGCATTCTAGGGCACAGAGCAGATGAGCAGATAATGGAATTAAATGTGAGGTTTAATTATTATCACTTTTGTAACTCCAAAAGAACAAGAAATCGACTGTCCAGGTAATAGGTAAAAAATCAAACCCCCTGCCACAGAATCACAGAATATTAGAAGCTGGAAGAGACCTCAGAAGATCACTCAGTACAACTCCCCTGCCCGAGCAGGATCATCTAGATTAAATTACATAGGAACGTGTCCAGATTGGTCTCGAATATCTCCAGAGAAGGAGACTCCACAACCTCTCTGGGCAGCCTGTTCCAGTGCTCTCTCACCCTCACAGTAACAATTTTTTCATCATGTTGAGGTGGACCTTCCTGTGTTCTTATGTTCCAAAATAATAGTATTTTTGAAGTTATAGACATCAAAATAATAACTGGAACTGTTCCAATGATTTGTTGTATATCAAGTGTGTTTAGTTTAGTGTATAGAAAAATCTGAAGTATCTGTCTTTTTTCACCTAAAAAGTCAATGTGAAACAGGGCTAAGCCTAACTATTATACTTAATTACTGCAAACACCGTGATGGATTTTTCAACAGTAATCTAATTCACCCAAGTTACACATCTGTCCTTCCCTGCTGACAGTGCATGGAACCAACAAAACCTGCTAGGAACTCTGTTTAATTCGGGAACCAACCTGCCCACTCCTTGCTGGAGACTGACACCCATCACAGAATGCCTGGCTTTCAAAAGACCTGACAGCTTTTCAGTGGCTGCTTATTGTGAGCACTGAAAACTAAGTATCAAGTTACACCGCCTTAAGCTCCACATTATGCATTCGATCCAAGAAAGGAGAGTACAAGCTTTGACCAAAAAAACACACACACACACAAAAAGAAAATAACCAAAAAAACAACCAAACCAAACCACAAAAAAAAAAAAAAAAAAAAACAAACCACCCAAAAAAAACCTCACACCTAAGTTAAAGGCAAATGTTTGGACCAAGTTTCAGTTTGATTGTATGTGCAGTGCAAGGACAGAGATCGGGGTACAACTCAGAATCTTTGCAGCTAATGTATTTTGAAAGTTTTATTTTTCCTACTGGAAGAGCTCTTCTGCACATCAAAAAATAAAAGCCATGTATATAATAACTTATCATAACATATAATTTTGAAAACTGTGAGGATGTAGAAAATTAATACTAGTTTTATGAGAAGGAAACTGAAGAAGGGAAATTAAGCTATGTTTTCCAAAGTACTAGGATCAAGACTGAAAAGTCCTTGGGTTTGGTATCTGTGACCAGATGATTCTTTCTTTACTGAAAAAAAGAGGAAAAAAAAGATATTATTTATAACTAGTACTTTTAACATTGCTATGTTAAAGTACTATGTTTATTGAAAGATAGTATTTGTGAAACAACTGGCAGTAAAACCTGCTGCAGTCACATCTGACAGGAAGCAGCATGGTCAGTTTCATAGGACTCCTCCACTTTACAGTTGTTGATTACTGATAAGTCTTTCAACACATCATCTTTACAAGTCTTTGGAGCACAGAACACAGGTAGTGTAAAAATACACAGAAAAAGAATTTGCAAAAGTTTGGATTTGTGATCAAAACTGGAACAAAACCTTGCTGAATACGTTTGAAACTGTTCAGCAGGTTCAAAGTCATTAATGTGGAGACCAAGAGAAAATGTCTTGCTCCAGAGGAAAAAAACAAAACAAAACAAAAAAATCCCAGGCACATCTCCACAGCTAATATGAACAAATGTACATAAATTCCATTCCTCTAAACACATACAAAGAAATAACATAAAACTTCAATTACTTGCAGTTTTAGAGACTGAGAGCTACAATAAAAATATTGAAAACTCTACACCTCTACCAGTTCCTCTCCTAATGTACCAAGGATTTTACCTGGTGCTTGCAGGTACAAAGAACAAAATCCTATTTTTGTGTGTTATGTGTGCATTTTTATAGCACTGCACTTGCCAACCATCCTCAACTGACATTACTATTTTTGTAAGAGTCTTTCTTTACTTCATAAAGTAAAACTGATAACACATTTTCTTTATAATAAATTTCAAAACCAACATCACTGCAGTTTTAGAAGTTGAAACATTTTTTTCCTTTGAGTAATCAATATCCTTGCTAGGTTCTTTAATTCAAAAAGTCTCTCACATACAGTCTCACACTATGTTGACTGGTATCATCACACACTAGGCAAATACCTGTAGTAAGATAAAGCACCATCTTTTTTTTTGTGTTTTTTTTTTTTTTTTCGGGGGGGTTGGTTGGTTTTGTTTGCAAGTAACTGTCTGTGTCTTGTCAAATTTTTAATAGAATTATCAAATTACTGGAATGAGTCACAGAACATCAAAAATTCCAGATGTGCCAAGGTATGCGTGGAAGTTCGTATTATTCAAACACATCACTAAGTGATAACAAGACAGGCAGGAAGTTTTCACTGGGTGCATGCCTTTACAGCAACAGCATGATCAACACTAGCAGCTGTGTTTAAATATGAATTACAAATGAATGACAGTGTTAAAAAGACCTTTTTCTCTATGCAACATGGAGAAAACGTATTCATACAGTATGCATAATGGAAGTGCAGAGTACAGGTTACTACCTCAACTACATGTGGTCTAGCATCTGTAGCCAAGCAAGACGCTCTGAGTTCCCATTCCTGCTTGAGTTTCCTAATTAACGCAATAGGGGAATCCTAGGCTGGATGTCAGGAATTCAGTTGAAATCACCATCATGCTTACAAGCAATATGCACAAAGCAATGAATAAAACTAGTGCTATCTTCAATACTTGGAACTTTCAATTGTGAGCAATCTGAAGAAATCCCACACTTTAATTTTCCATTCCAGTATTACTTGATATATGCAGAGTGAGAACAGATAAAATTGCTGAAAAGTCTACTGGCTTAGTTTTTGATCTTATCAGGAGTAAAATCTAAGTAACTTTATGATATTTTGAACAAAGAACAGGGAACATTTGTCTGTGACCAAAAGGTACTGTTAAGTTTCCAGTACCCTGTTTAATTCTTGATACACACTGGAGTCAGAGTCCCTCTTATTTCTGAAGCGAAGCATTAGCAGAATCCAATCTTCAAATTCAAGAGCTGTAAAGGCCATACTGTGCTGTTTTAGCTAAAATAAGCACATCTTTTAACGCATATTGCATCATTCATCACTTTCCTTTAATCTGAACACTAAACTGAGAATTTATGGTTTGTTTTGGAAAAAGAAACACCCAAAGACAGACATGAAATTTCTGATTCCCAATGTGAATGAACAAGCCTTAAGAAGAGAACTTTAAATAACGCTCCCATAACATGCAATTATATGTTTCTGTTCTTATTATAAAACAGCATAACATCTTCCAGAATTACTTTATTATAAATACTTTTATCAAGTCCAAAATGTAAATTAAAATGTTTAACTAGAAATGACTGAACCACTCACTACTTCCCCTGTCACACCAGTTAATAGCATGAAAGGCTCCAAAATATGAAATCAACTCCACAGAACTCACATTTTAAATGCTATATTCCATCAGACATCTGTTACAGAAGTTACTCAGCTTAAGTATCTGAAGACATATGCTGTCATTGATACAAAAATTCCATTCAGGCAGGGTGCTATTCTTCCTCTGCTTTTCACACATATATGCACTGATCCTCAAGTTGTGACAAAGCAGTAAGAGATCCAGGATTTTCAGGCAAATGTTTATCCAGTTTTACCTTAAATCAAGCATCCCTTTGCTGAGAAACAGTAATTTTTGAAGGAAGGCTTTACAGCTGTGGACACTAGAACCTGGGCCTTCTCCAACAAGAGAACTCAGAATTGAGATGTCCACAGAAAAGCGTTTGTAGCCGTGCAGAACCTATCCTGGCTCTCAGGACTGCTGGAGCTTGGTGGCTTGGTGGGTTACAGTGTCCTGTGCAGAATCACATAGATTTCGTCATTTCTTTTGTTCTCCTTTATTGTCAGACCTCTCTGCTCTATATCCCAGAAACTCCTCTTCTGCATGTGCAGCTACTGTGAGGAGAAGCACGTTCTCACAGGAGGCAGAGCAAATATGCAATGCTCTCTACTCTCTATTCTTACAGGCTTTAAGAATAACACATTCATATACTCTGCTTAAATATACATATGTCCGTGTATATATGTAGCTACATAACATACAGAATATATACAGGGCAAATAATTCAGATACCAAATGATCGGTATAATAAGACAGGAGAACATTTGCATGTTTGCTAGACCAACCAAATAATTTTAAATAAAATCTCAACAGTTCAATGAAGTTTTAGGAATGTTTAAAACTACTTACATTTTTACAGCATGATGACTATGAACTGTTTCCATTTCTTTGGCTTGCTAATCTTCTCTTAATCTCTATTTACCTCCTTAACCATTACAAAAGTGGTCTTAATAAGGTAGACTGGAGCAGATAGAAAATACTTGCAAACAGCTCCTAGAAACATGAGTGTCAGAGTACCAAAAATATGTAAAATTTACTATATAGTTTGTATTTTATTAGCAAATCCCTAGTTTTCTTGTCTGCAAACTACACCTACATACCAAGTAACCATCTATTTCTCAAAAAGGGGGGAAATATTTTAATGTGCTATTACCCCATATTTTGAACTTTTCTTTCCTATAATGTCCTTCCTCTGATTATGCTTTTTGTTCCATTATTTATCTTAATAGCCAGCTGTTGAAAAGCTGAAATACAACCTGGGCTGCTCTAACAGACTTCAAGACTTCAAAGAGCTACTTGGGAACCGATCCAGACTAAATCTCTCTACTCCCATTGAAAAAAAACAAACAAAAAAACCTTGGTAGCAATTTCATAAAAAAGCACTCACACTGTCTTTCCATTGAGGATGGAAACCCACTTGTACACACAGTGAAAGTTTACACCTGGGCTTGCATAAATGTATCTTAATAAAGCATTATGACTGCACATTTAAGAGGGAAAAAAAATGTTCATATTTTAAAACCTTAATGCAGTACAGCTTAATAGATTTCCAGAAAGTCAACATCCAAAATAAAGTAATATCAAAGACCACCATGAATACAGAATTATGGCCATAAAATATCGCACTTTCTTAACTACTTGTACACAAAAATATCTGGTTTGAAAATGAAGCTCTCTGTTAATGTGAACTTAAATTAGTGAAAATAATTAATTCTGCACAGTCCCGGACTGCTAATGTTTTCAAAATTAGGAGAAGTTCTGTATTAATGCATTACATATAAGTATCTATTGTATTAGTGGAACTTTTCTCAGTAATTCTGACAATTATTTTAATAGAAACTAATACATTTTCAGGAAAATTGAAAATTTTCCGTTTTTTCACAGATTACTATGCTGCAGAAGTTATCGTTTACTGTCCTCAGAGTTGAGCTATACTTTATGGATGTGTAAGAAAAAGCTATCTGCAGAGATTTCTCCAATATACAGTAGTAATTGGCAGTGTGGGTAGAATGTGGCCAGGTGTCAATGTTTTGAGTTATTTGATACCCTAAAGATACTACGACATAAATATGGGGCAGGTAATGAAAGAAAGCAAGGAATGTAGAGTAAATAAATAGGTAGCAAGACTTAGCTTTAAGCTTTCTAAGGCAACAGAAACAGTCTCATTTTTTTCCCAGGGTAATATAGTCCTTGTTTATCCTGAATGGTCACAGGCGTTTAACTGGAATGTCAAAGTCATCCCAGAAACTTTTTTAATCAGGATTGTGGAAAAAAGCACCTTCAGAATAAGACTTGGGTGTAAGAATTGAGTGATTCTCTGTATTTTTCCATCAACTATGAAAACAATCTACAGTAACTAGGTGCCTGCCTTCGCCATTTCGGTTTTGTGCCTGTGGGATGAGCGCTGTCGTATCCATGCTGAACTCATAAATAAGCGGTAATGCTTTTTGCTTCTGCAGGCTGCCATAGCACATGTATCTTCTTGAGCTTCAAAGCATAAAATGAAAGTAAGTTAAAACATTCCTCGGGGAAAGCACCAGGGCTGTACAAGTGTCAATAAAAAACTAATTTGGCCTACAGAATTTTTATTACAAGTCACCCTTTGAAAAATATCCTGAAAACAAAGAAAAATATAATAATTCCCTGCATATGAATACACAGTGTGGAATCCCACTTACACTCACAGATGCATACATGGTTACTCAAAGGGAAGAGATGCAGGACTCTATTAACCTGTATCAACATTGTGCTCCCAGTTCAACAAGACGCATCCTGGGAGCTCAGCATCGAGTGATCCTCAAAGGCACATTGAGGGTCTGTGCACAGACAGCTGACTGGTCTTTTTTACAAAAGAGCCTGAGAAATAGAAACAGTGTGCTGACAGTAGCAGCATCACGGCCATCTTAGCTGTTGGACTCTTAACTCAGTGAGACTACTTCCAAAATGAGAACTACCTCACTCATTCTTCTTTGCTGTCTGCCAACTATCTGGAGAGCTTGCACCACCCAAAAACTCCATTTTCTTGTTTATCTTTTTTTTCTGAAAAAATGCCAAAAAAATTCTTTGCTCTTTTGCCATGATACTGAATTTAGTCCATTACTTGTAAGTTTATGGGGCTTCTGTGCACTGAGGTCTGCTTTTCATGGTTTTGTTACAACCTCCAACCACCATTACTTGTGACAAGTTTGGATTGTTTTGTTTATCCAGACAAAAATTCAAGATGGCCCAGTGTAATGTTTTTCATCTCATTATAGCAGCATACCTCATCTTCAATACTGAAATAGCTACAGAGTTTCTCAACTCCTTTGATTTTTATGCTGCAGAAGGTAATTAGTATTATTACCAATTCTATAGAAAACAGCAGTAAATTATAATTTTCAATCATTACTGTGCTCATCTAAACCATAAATTCTGGTTAAACCCTTATTTTCTTAATGTTAGTGTTACTTATTAAAATTTCAATGTTGTTCTTTATAGCTGCATAAAGCTCTCAGAGAATCACTAAAAGGTAAATATCCAGAAACTGAATCTCAAGATGTTAAAAAGAATGTCTCTGAAATTACAGAAAACGACCTCATTGCAGTCCACAGACTGAAAAAACGCAGATGAATGACTAAGGAAGAAAAAAAAAAATAAAAAAAAGGCTAGAAGAAAATGTGAGGTACTGATTTACAACTTGTTAAGAAATGATAATGAATGCTGGCACAATCCATGAACAGGACATTCCACACTCATTGCGAAGACTTATTTCAGGGGACCCTGCCAACAACAAGAAGAAGTAATGCAGGCCTCAGCAATCTCTAGACTTCTTCCAGGGAAGAGACATAATCAATCAATGATATATTTCTGGAGGGTTTGTTCCTCTTTTTACATAAACACTGCTAATAAAGTCACTCTTTGGTTTTCTGTTTAAATCAAGATAGCATCAAAAATCTTCACAAAAGAGAGAGTGGGCAAGAAAAGACATTCCCCAGGAAAGAGAGATGTCATATTGGATTGCTGGGTTTTGATGTTACAATGTTACCAAAAGTGTTTTTGTCTCTTGTAACACATATAGTGCAGCTAACAAGCCATAATTCAGAAAAACAAACACATAAACTGCTGATTGGAATAGTAGATTTCCTTGTGACGTTACCACGTGATATGAAACTGAATTCTACATTACGGCTTATAAAGAGAAAAATCCCCCCAAGTTTCAGTGTTTTAACTACCAGCTACACCCTGAGAGCTCCTTATTCTTATTTTGCCTTAAGTGTAATATGCAGTTGGCATTAATTAAATACATTCAATTATACTTTGTAGTTTCATTACTCCACTCTGTGTCGACGTAAGTTAAAATAAAAAGAATATGAGTAGAAGAGGAGCCTGAATCTTCTAACACATACATCCCGGTTCTGACCCGGACAAAGATGACTTTCCTCTTCCTAAATGCTGTGGAAGAACTAAGTATTCTTAATTTTCTTTTTTTTTTTGCTTAATATCTATAATGGCACCATATGATCAATACTGAATGAGAGACATAATCCATCAGGAAGGGTTCACCCTTCTTGGATGTCTGGTCTACCATCTTGATTTTTTGTGGCTTTGGGCAACCTTCACACCAACCGCTACACAACCATCAAATGACCTTATTAAAAATGCTGAAAAGGATACCTCCACAGCTCCCAACTATATCTCTCCCTGAAACTACCGCTAAAGACATTTCTGAAAAAAAAAAAAAAAAAAAAAAGAAAACAAAACTGTTTGATTAATATATACTGTATCGGACAGAAAGATCATAGAGTTCTACATTTCTTCTGGCTGCTGAGAAATACGACAGTGTTCACCCAGCCCTAATTAATGTTTCTGTGCTGAACACATACATTATCACTTATTGCTATAAAGTCTGTGAAAATGTACAGAAATGGAGCAAATCGATATCCTTACTTTAAAAGAATTTTTAGCTACATACAAATTTTGAAATGTGGCAAATGAATTGATGACACCTTGCAAAAAAGATCAATTACATCTTGCATTGGACTCATTTCTTGAAGCGCACCTGATGATATGAATTACACTGGCTGAGTCAGCTGCAGCAAAAGCAGAAATGGGATCTTAAAGGCAGAAGCAGCACTGCTCAAGTGATTCAATGTCAACAGATGAAGCCTTTTAACATTGATTACTGAAAATTGCAAGACTGAAAATAGGGAACCAAAGACTCAGTAAATTTGATATGAAGAAACAATAATGCTACTTCTATGAATCTTTGCAACAAATTACAAGTTATGCCATACATAATCCAAAGGAAGGTCAATTCAAAAACTTCGAGGATACTGGGCATTTTGCTAAGATATGGCATTTTACACTAGTTAAGTAACAAATACCTGTGCCAGATGTTACTTACTACTTTAAATTGGGATAGAAACAGTTCCAATGTGCCATGGAGGAAATTATACTCAGTGTTAATGTTCCCAGCATATCAGGAGAACACGCTGATATTGTCTACAGACAACATCTATGTATTAGACACCACTATGGAAACATGATTTTCAAACTAAACTACAAAGCTATAGAGCACAGAGGTGTATAACTTTTCATTATTTCAAAGATTCCACAAGAACCACAGTATAGCTTGGATTGGAAGCAACCTCAAAGATCACCTAGTTCCAAAACCCTGCCATGGGCTCTACTAGACCATACAGGTTACCCAAAGCCCCATTCAAGCTGGCCTTGAACACTTCCAGGGAGGAATGAAATTCCTATGTGTGCTAAAAAACACTTGATAAATACTTTATTTAGAGGACCTCAGGAAAAATTTGTATGCATTACTGAAGATATGTATCTCTGGAATCCATAATGATGGGTATGAGAATGTTCAAGTTGGAGAAGCTGGGTTTTTGTTACTCATACTAAGACACTGATGATTCATTGATGTGTTATTACACATCTGTTTACATGATTCATCATGGGAAAAAAAGTGATTGACTTTTGTAAGTTAACTTTGTCACAAAATACGTGACTGTCATTATGCCATTATTCTTAATATTTATAAGATTACATAATAAAATGACCAAATATAACATTTACATCACAAGTCACATCTATTGCTGTATTTATTATTTCCCCTCTGTATTTATCAGGGGAAAAAAAATAACACTGAATTACAGAACTTAATTCCATCAAATATGAAACTTTCCTGAGATCACAGAATATATTGTATGAGATAAAGGAATCTCACACAAGAGTTCATCAGAATATAACCCTGAAGTCAATGAAGAAATGAATTTGTTCCACAGGATAACTCTGTTTGAATTGCAATTCACACCCTACTTATCTGGAGGAAAAATGTAAGATAAACTCACTGTAAACTTTTTAAAGATTTAGAGTTATGAAGTTGTACGATACAGAGCATTCCACAACTTGCTCATAAGCATTCACCTTTTCTTTTTTTAGTTCAAAACTAATGAGAAAATCTAATTCTGGGCTCTGTCCTGCCAAATTCAGATGAACACCATTGGGTACTTGGAGAAACAAGTTTTAACATGAAAAGCGTCACAACGGAGGGTGATTGTTTTCTGCAAATGCTGATTTACCAACACTGATGCGAGACAGAAGAGTGCATTGCTTATGGTCTCTGCATTAGCCTGCATTTCTCCTGTCTCTAGTTTCCTTACACAGGTGGGAAGCAGTAGCATACCACTGTGATCTGGCTGCACAGAAGCCCTCTACAACTTACTGGACTTCAAAAGGATTAGAGGAAAGAGGACAGGCATAACCGCTAGCACCAAAACTTGCAAAGCTCTTGGAATGCTTCTGACAATTCATCAGTGTTTCTTAAAAGAAACAAATTCAGGGTGCAATCTAATCTCTCACACAGTGTTAGTACTACCTCCTGTCAGCAACCACTCCTATCTCTTTAGGCAGAATTAGCTGCTTTAAGTTTCAGTGTTATGACAGCTTTAATCCTGTTCAAATTGAACTGCAAAAGTCCAGTGACACAACCCGTATTGTTCTGTCAAAGCTTAAGAAATTAATAAGATTTAATGTCTCTTTCATATCTATTAAATAATAAGTATAATTCCGAGTTTTGTCTGAGGTTGAGTGCTAATCATGAGAAGCAGAAATGCAACATCCTAAGCCACAGCTTTGCACTCTCTGGTGGAAAACCAAGGAACTCTGATGTAACAATGGTGACTTTTTAACTTGAGAAAATCACCAGCAGGTCATCTGCGTTAATGATGACACTGACAAGACAAAAAAAAAATCTTATATTTGAACAAAAAGGAATCTTCAAAATTAGACAACTCTAAGCATAACTTTTAGATTTAGAATTCCTGAAGAGTGGGAGGTACATGACTTCAGTTGGAAGAAAAATCATGTCTTGTCTTCAGCTTCACAGAGCATTAATAGGGAAATACAACAGGTCATTTTAGATGACCATCATCCAAGAACAATGTGGCTGGATTACATTCAATGCTTTAGGAACTGTAGTGGCAGTGTATAGTTACTTTTTTTTTTAGTTGGCAGATTTCAGTTATTTTAAGATATTCTTAAAATATAAGCAAAGCACTGGGAGTTAAATCAAAAACTTGATAAGTCAACTTTAGGATGAAGAAAAATATCAGTGTCAGTGATCCTGGAAGAATTTCTGGCCAAGAAATATTTGCACTAACATAATGATAGAATATTTTATTTGTGACATCACAAGACTATGAAAACATGACCTCCATGTTTCAAACTCACAGTAAGATTTAAGTATATGGGAAAGATAACTTAAACTTTACTAAAGTATTTGTTAGCTTATTAATACTATAGAAAATAATAATCACATCCCTAATACAAATATTATAACTGCAAGGTTTGCCTGGCAGGTGTAATATGTAAAAGAAATTTAATGAACAAACACATAGTCAAAAAAATTTCACATCTCCAAATAGCAACCACAGGTAACAAAGCAAAAAAAAACCTACTGAACTGGAATTTTAAAAAGAATTAATAGAGACTAAATGGGAATTAAAATAAAACAGAAGACAGAAATAACGTAAATTTTTATTAAATCATCTGAAAAAAAACTGAGTGGGTTGAAGGATGTACACAACATGGTCGAATCCATTAAACAAAAAACATGCTAAACTGTGACCATAATACATACTGCAGTAGTGAGACTTTGTTGTTTATTTAGTTGTTGACACAATCCCCTTAGTGTATAAATGGGCACTTTACTAATCCACATATTTATAACTCACAAAACACTCTTAAAGTCTGTGCATTTGTCAACACAGATTTAAGAGCAATGTTGTAGTGAAGTCTCAGGTGGATTTCATTACACTTGCAAAGTATACCACACTCTAATACTGCATAATATCCTAGTAGGTGCAACTTATCAAAGCTAGGGATGGTCAGGAACTACTAAGGAGACAGTTCAACATCAGGATTTTAAATTTAGCTATAACAAGGCAGACTAATTATTAGTTTTCAACAGATTTTTAATTGGATGCTGAACTTTGAAATACAGTGCATGAATTACTGTTAGTTAAGGAGAAAACTCATTTCACAGTCACCCCCAAAAAAGTGTCTTGGTTTGAGTACCGCAAGGCTGTTGGCATCCTGTGGCACCTGTAATCTCCAGCCACATGTTAGACAGCTAAATGTCCTACACAGTGCATGCCAAAGCTTAGCATGCTAAGCACAGGGAGAGACTACTTACATGCACCCTACTCCCTGGGCCAGCAAGGATCCAAGTGTGAAAAACAGAACACTTTTACATAAGTGTCATAAGTGTCTTACATAAGGGTCATTTAAATAGCACCTGAGATGTGTGTAACCTCTGTTCCAATCCACGATTACAGATTTTGTAAGGAAGAAGTGTGAGATCATCTTCTCTTATCCAAGCAAATGTTTTAATCAATGGGCTTGAAGCAGACAAAAAAAGCATCTCATTACTCAAAATGCTCTGTACTGGTTTCAGTAGGCACATCCTGACAAAACCAACTAGGTTATGTAAGAAAGGAGGGACAGATAAACATTCATTCTAAATCCTAAAGCTCAGGTGACTGGAACCTTTGTGTTATCATGACAGTGATGGTTGCCAGCACTTGCAACAATATATAAGCCTACAGAACTGTGACGCACAGATCAGATAATTCACATACCTCCCATTTTGGAAAAGGAATAGGAGTTCTGAGCACCTACACTGGAAGTATGTTTCCTTTAGGAATCAGTGGCAGCTAGTTGTATGTTTATATAGATAGTCAAAATAACTTTTCCTCCACAATTAGAACTACATAGCCTCTGAACTACAGAGAGTTCACATCCAGTGAGCTCTGAGCACAAGCTGAGCTGCCTTCTGTTTGCCACCAAAGAGAAATACCAAACACCACACATCATCCCATATCCACAATATCTCCCTATAACTTACAGACTACTTCAGTTCAAAGAGGTTGTTCCCAGAAGTGTAATTTCATGAGCTTTCTGTCCTCTATGTATAAACTTAATATCTTTGTTAAGTGGAATGAAAACAATATTTTAAATGCTTCAGCTTCCCAGTGGTTCAGCAGTGTTTCTCTCTGCACTGGTTTTATACCAGCTGGATTAATCCACTAGGTTAAAAATAACAGTCTAAACTGGCTGTGATAGGTCAGTGTAATAGAGCAGTAACTATACAGATTATAAAAGTGTTTGTATGATTTGTATTTACATCAGGTTTCTAGAAAATAGGGGAAATGAAAGGTAACTTAGATCATGTGAAAGATACATGATGATGAAATGCCACGAGAGAACGCTTCTGATTATAATTTTCTCCAGAACATGCTAGCGTCTGCTGTCAGTTGTTGTCTCTGATACAGTCTACAGCAGTAAAACCTCAGTTGAACACGATTCACGCATTTTAGCAGATCAGCATAAGGACTGTTATGTGCCTTCAGAAGAAGATGATATGAGTTATAGATTTCATTACTTTGTGGGTGGAATCACAGACAATATATGACTTTTCTGCATCAGTTTCCATCAGCTTGCATTATCATTTACAGATTTATAACTCTTCAAATGTACTGGATATGCAAATCTGTATGCAACAGCAGCACATTTCAGCTACTTAATAACTCAAAAAGAACTTTTTCTACAGCATTTCACATAGTAAACATTTGTATGCTTGCCTTTCATTTCTCACATTCAGGTTTAGCAAATGAACTCATTAAATCCTTGACAACAAAAACAATATGTTACTTATGACAGGTCCATTCATTAAGATATTCAATGTACTTCTATTAAATCTTGTAAATCTGTATTTTAATTCAATGGTTATGTTACGGTTTAATGGGCTCTGTCTGTATCACTTTTAAGTTAATTTACAGAGTTTCTCATAGGTAAAGTAGAAATGATAGCTAAGATTGGCTTTTACACCAAACACTACAGCAACTTTTACCCATTATAGGCACGCTTACCACTTCAATACTAAGGCTACCTCTCTGAATGTGACATAGGTTTAGCACTTTTGTTCCATTCTCAGAATCAAAACTGATAGATACTGGTCCACATGCTAAAGCATGTTTTCTGCAAGGGGTATATTATCAGAAGATTCATAGAGTTGATCAGCACCAGCCAGTATTAGGTTTTCATTCTGAAATGAACAGGCAATTGAAAAGGACCATTGGGCAATTTTCCATCAGCTACTGCCTGGAGTGATCCTGCACAATCGCAAAGTTCAGAGAATTAACTCAAAAGACAGAGCTTGTCCTAATTTCATGATTAGCACCAAGAACCTCTGAGCGAAAGTACTTTGTAACAATTAAGAAAATAACTCCGAGACCAGACTTCGAGATACCTGCTTGATCTCCAAGACTATTATTTAGAAACTGCTGAGTAAAATCCAAGAAGTACTGACCTTTTTGTCAAACTGTTAAAATGAACAGGTTTTGCTTCTGTTTTTCCTACAGATATTACTAACACACAACTTTGGAGAGTTTTATTCAAAGCAGTTGAAAAAAGCCCTTGATTAAATAAGGACCCTAACTCCAGGTGGGTGACATCTGCTCAGATATAGATATACATGTCTTGATGAGTTAGTGTATCGGTCTGTTTTTACAAATAAGCATGTGGATATTGTTCACAGGTCTTGGGTCTAAATAGCCATCCTCGAGAATTTGGTGAATGAATCCATCAGCTGATCCCTGGTTTCCATGGACCTTCTAAAGGTTAGATTTGGAAGATCAGTGGATCTCTTGGGGAACACTGTGCAGTACTTGTGATTCACAATTTGAAGGACTACATAAGTAAACGAAGGTTACTGTATTTTTTCTTGTAAGTAATCTGAACATGCAACTGAAAGCAGGTTGCCAGCAGAAAAAAAGCAAAGATGTTGGTAAGGTTTGTGTGTGGCATACCAGCACAGATGCTGTTAATGGCCATCTACTGCTTTTATATTACTTTCAACAAGAGGCCTTCATAACTTCTGTAGTTTGGTAGGATTGCTGGTAACAGCCATGTTAGCAACAAAATTGCAATAAAGTACTGAAAACCAAGATTTTTGGGTTTGCTGTGGGTTTTTTGTTGTTGTTATATTTCTTCCCTCCCACATACAGACAAAGAACGTGAATGCTATGCTAGCACGGTAAAGATATACACTTTACTTCAAAAAGTTACTAGGGTTTGAGTTTTTTAATTTGTTTTCAGCAGAGCACTTAATTGATTATATGACTGTAGTTTACCAAAACCAATTTAAGGGAAATGTTTATCAGATTTAGGCTACAGTGAAAAGGTTTTACTTTTGCCCTTCACACAATAGCATTTGATTTATTAATTTGCACAAATGTAAATGGCATAGTGATTAAAACCAGTGTTTCTCGGCTTTGTGACCCAGCTTTAATTATGGCTCATCTGGTTTTCAATAAGACTGCCAGGAAAAAAGGCATGTTCAGCAAGCTGTTCTAGGCAGCACACACAGGTGACATTAGGGAATTTCATCAGGTTGATACTATGTGTATGGCTTTTTCTTTTTCCTCCCAAGTTACTATTCATTACATTCATTAGTAACTTAGTATCTTCACTACAGTATTACCAGGGTTACACAGGCCACCTCACTACAAGACATTTTCTTCCATTACTGTCTCCTTGTCTGTCCAAACTAGTTTGTCTGAAGATCATAAAAAAACGTCAAAGTTCATGAAATTTTAAAATTAGCAATTTTGGAATGCACAACCCAAAACCATGCAACACACATGTAAAATGTGCTTCTTCTAAAGCTACCACCTTCGGTTGCTCATGCTTGCCATTTCCATTACTTGGCTTGCATCATTTGGAGTCACTCTGGCACCAAACACTAACCAGAGAGCACACTGAAGAACAACCCAGTCTCTCTTCATATTGAAGATCTGTCGCTGACTGATGGATTTGGTAGGGTTTGGTTTTGGTGGTTTGTTTTTTTTTTTTTTCTCTCTTCCTCATTTTATAGTTCTTCATTCTGCAACACTACTTTATCAGTTTAAATCCAACACTAGCTCTATGGAACAGTATGGACTACACCCGAGATGGGCATGATACCTGATGAGTTTTCTGCTTGATAATGTTTTATAACTTTCTGGAACTATACTTAAGATATGAGTGCAATGACATCAAAGCTACCTCTAAATATATCAACTTAGGCTCAAGGGAAGTGTGTATTACAGTTTCACTTGATGTGCACCTTTGAACCCTTCCTTTTACAGTACTTTGCAAGTACTTTCTGAGCAGAGGCAGGCTCGGAGCAGCAAAAAACCCCAAAAGCTGGTCCCAAGCTGGGTTCACTGGCTTAGCCCAGCACGAGACAGATTTCTGAACTCTGTGCTACAGCATTACGGAGAAGTGCTATGTCATCCTATTGGGTTTGAGCGGCAAGGATAAAAGGGTGGCTTCTGCAAGAAACTGCAAGAAGCCTTCTCCCATGTCTGGAAGCCAATGGCATCATGCTCCAAGGCAGACCCCACTGCTGGACAAGGCCAAGCACATCAACTCGTAGGCACCTCCGGGACACAGTTAAGAGGAAAAACAAACACCAAGAACAACTGCAGCCAGAGAAGGGGGTGAGAATATGCAGGAGGAACTGAAGACACAAAGGTCAGTGAGAAGGAACAGGAGGTGCTCCAGCACCGAAACAGGTTCCCCTGTAGCCTGTAGAGAGGAGCATGGCAAGGCAGCCTATGGAGGTTAACGGTGGAACAGGTTTTCTGATAGGATTGGTGCCCTACGAGATTTGTAGCTCATGGGAAGGACTCATGTTGGAGAAGTTCATGGGGGACTGTCCCCTGTGGGAGTGACCCCACACTACAGCAGAGGAGGAGTGTGAGGAGTCCTCCCCCTGAGAAGGAAGAAGCAGTAGAGATAATGTGTGATGAACTGACCTCAAACCACATTCCCCATCCCCTACTCCTCTCAGGGGAAGACGGTAGATAAAATTGGGAATGAGCCAGCGAAGAAGGAAGGGGTGGAGGGAAGTGTTTTGAGATTCAGTTTTATTTCTCATTATCCTACTCAGATTTGATCGGCAATAAATTAAGTTAATTTCCACAACTTGAGTCTGGTTTTGCCCATGGCAGTAACTGGTGAGTGATCTCTCCATGTCCTTACCTCGACCTGCAAGCCCTTTGTTTTATCTCATCTCCCCTGTCCAGCTGAGGAGGGCAGTGACAGAGCAGCTTCAGTGGGCACCTGGCCTCCAGCCAAGGTCACCTCACCACAATTATCTTTTATATCTTTTAGACACTGGAGATTAATTGCAGCTGTAGTAGGTGAACGGAAGGAGACTTACAATACTAATTTGATTTTGGGTTTGATGTGCTTTGCGATTTTATGTTATGAAAAATAATGTTATGTTAATGGAGACAATTTTTATACACATAGCAACACTGAGATTTTGTGAAAATAATCATACTGTAAATTGAAATACATTTTTACACATCAAGTTTCTATACACGCTTATCAGTATTCTAGCTCTGTCCACTGCAGAGCATTTGTCTTCTGTGTGCCTTTCCTCAGCTGAAGCTTACCAGGAATTAAACACTAAATAGTATTTGTTTTTCCTTGTACACAGAAAAGCAGAAACTTCCTACAGAGCAAAAATACAAAATAGCTCTCCAAATTGAATTCCTGAATTCAGGGGAAAATAGCCAATCTGTAAGTAACCTACTACAGGCTTATTTCATGCCACCTATTTGTTCATATTTTTTCTCCTCCACTCCTCTGCATTGTCTCCCACGTTGTGGGGAGAGTACAAGACCAGTGAATTCTCCTCCTGTGTAACTGGTCAGCTGAGCATGCACCTCACAGAAACAGTGATTCCCTGTTTGTTAGCGCTGCTGCGGTTTCCCTCTGTCACACACATCACTCTGCAAAGAATACACTGCCCTAGCACGGGTGAAAAGTATCAGATTAACGACTGTGCTAACTCCAGACAAGATGCTGTAATTCTCTGCTCCCTGGTTTGCTTGCAGAGTTTTGTTGCACACCAAGGTCAAACCTGCTCCACGTTGGGAGGAATGTCTGGTACACACCAGGACCTCAGCGGCTGGCCAAACACCTGCAGATTTCTGTGCAATCAGCTCCTCTGGGTATCACTTGCAGCAAGAGCATTTTCAAAAAGATAGAAACTGAGAGGACCCTTTTTTCCCCTTCTATATGTTCTATGCCTATTAATTTAAATAAAAATATATTTGGTTTTGTTGTTTGTTCAATATTGTATTATATCCTTAAGCAAGTTTTCACTTGTAGAAACAGGGAAAGGAAATACAATTTAGGATCTATATTTGTAAAGTAATGGCAATCATTCTTTATAATTGCTATAGTCCAGAGGAAAAACAATTGGTTTGCCCTATCTTGTAAATCTGTATATCATGAAATATATTTTTATTCTGCACTGCAAAAGAAATTTAAAAAGCCCCACCTTATTCCAGGATATTTCATGTGGCAGGTTATTTCCAAGTGTAGTTTTGAATTAAGACATTTAGTAGGGATACACAGAATCACAGAATGTTAGGCGCTGGAAGGGACCTTGAAAGATCACTAAGTCCAACCTCCTGCCTGAGAAGGATCACCTAGATTAAACCACATAGGAACGTGTCCAGATTGGTGTTGAATGTGTCCAAAGAAGGAGACTCCACAACCTCTCTGGGCAGCCTGTTCCAGTGATCTGTCACCCTCACAGTGAAAAAGTTCCTCCATATTAAGATGGACCTTTCTATGTTCCAGTTTGGAACCGTTTCCCCTTGTCCTATCGCTGTCCAACACTGAGAAGAGCCTGGATCCATCCTCCTGACACTCAACATATTTATAAACGTTAATGAGGTCACCCCTCAGTCTCCTCCTAGCTCAAGAGACCCAGCTCCCTCAGCCTTTCCTCATAAGGAAGATGTTCTACTCCATTATCTTAGTGGCCCTGTGCTGGACTCTCTCAAGGAGTTGTATGTCCTTCTTGAACTGAGAGGCCCAGAACTGGACACAATACTCCAGGCTTGGTCTCACCAGGGCAGGGTAGAGGGGGAGGAGGACCTGTCTTTAAGCCACCCCCCTTTTAATACATCCCAGGATGCCATTGGCCTTCCTGGCCACAAGGGCACATTGCTGGCACATGGTCCCTCTCACCTGCACTGCTCTCCAACAGGCCAGGCCCCACCTATACTGGTACCTGGGGTTGTTCCTCCCCAGATGCAATACCCTACACTTGCCCTTGTTCAATCTCATTCAATTTCTCCCTGCCCAGCTCTCCAGCCCTTCTGAAAATTGTTGAATGGCAGCACAACCTTGTGGTGTGTCGGTCACCCTTCCCAGCTTTGCGTCATCAGCAAACTTGCTGACTGTGCACTCTATTCCCTCATCCAGGTCATCAATGAATACACTGAACAGTACTGGTCCCAGTACTGACCCCTGAGGGACTACACTAGTTACAGGCCTCCAGCCAGACTCTGCCCCATTAATGACAACTCTCTGGCTTCTTCCCTTCAACCAGCTCTCAATCCACCTCACTACTCTACCCTCCAGGCCACACTTCCTCAGTTTGCCCACCAGGATGCTGTGGGAGACAGTGTCAAATGCCTTACTGAGATCCAGAAAAAACACATCCACTGCCCTACCATCATCCATCCTCTGGTTATATCCTCATAAAAGGCTATTAGGTCAGTCAAACATGACCTCCCCTTGGTAAAACCATACTGACTACTCCTAACAACCCTCTTATCCTTGATGTGCCTGGAGACAGCACCAAGGATAAGTCATTCCCTCACCTTTCCCAGGATGGAAGTGAAGCTGACTGGTCTGTAGTTACCTGGGTCCTCCTTCTTGCCCTTTTTGAAGAATGGAGTGGCATTTGCCTTTCTCCAGTCCTCAGGCACCTCTCCTGTTTCCCAGGATTTCTGAAAGATGATGGACAGTGGCCTAGCAATGCCAGCTCCCTCAGCACCCTTGGGTGCATCCCATCGGGACCCATGGATTTATGGATGTCCAGATGGCCCAACTGATCCCTGACCCAGTCCTCATCAACTGAGGCGGGCTCTTCATTTATCCTGGCTTCATCCGGGGCTTCTGACATCTGTGGATCCTGCTAACAGTCCCCAACAGTATAGACAGAGGTAAAGAAGGAATTCAGTAACCCTGCCTTCTTACTGTCCTCAGTCATCAGGGCACCCACCTGTAATTTCTATTTTCTTTCTTTTTTCTTTCCCTCCTAGATATCATCTCCTCCTTTTTCCTAACACAAATATGTACACAAACATTCTTACATCTGTGCTTTGAAAGATAGGAAGGCTTACTAAAAATAAAATAAATCACAGAAAATCAGTCACAAAATATATAGAAAAAAAATTTTACAGGTTTTTTATGGGGGTGGCTATGTAAGGCACCTTTTGCTTTTACCTCTTCTACTCCTAACCACAGAGATTGAGAAGTATGTCCTTGTTGGTTTTCTACAGATGGGACCAATAAAATTCAGCCCTCAAATACCCACCTCTATTTTAGATTTTGAACTACTAATCACTGTGGCTACTTAAGACAGTCAGAGCAGCTCTAACAACTGAAAGCCACAGGTAACGGATCCCTCCTTGGATCTGAACTCCAGCACCCTCAACTTACAGGAGCAGAGAGCCTTTGCCTCTAATTACTCAGGTATGTTGGGTTTGTTTTCTGCTGAGTTCAGTTGCTAGATGCTTCACAATTACAATAGGGGGGAGGCGTCAGAAAAAAAGGTATTGATAGAGAGATGCAGCTTTAAAAGCTTTTGTTTCTGTCTTAGAAATCCTGAATAATATTAATTTGTATGTAGATAGCTAGCCCTAGGTAATGACATCTTCATCAAAGTGTCACAGACTGAAACATATTATGTACAAAATTATTTAAACCTCTTGGATTCATTGTATTATTTCTTCTTGCATCATGTGTCCTATATTACAATACAAAGAAGGATAAGGATCTTGCTCTCTCCTATTTCAATCTTTCCTGAAATTACCATATCCTAATCATGGTGACTCTTTACATGGAAGATTGTTGATGTTTCAAATATTTATTCTTTTTTTTTTCTTTTTTTTTTTATGGGTTTTGGGTTTGTTTTTTTTTAGAGGAGCAGAAAATCTGCGAAAGTATTCAAAAAACATACCATAAAGTTCTTATACTAGAGCTAAAACCTTTTGTTATTATTGTTCTCATACAGCTTAACTTTTTTTTTTAATGTTCTTGTTCTTGCTGATGAATTTTGAGTAGATGATATGAAAAGACCATGAATTGTGACAGATCTTTCTGCCTCAAATTTCATTGGTTCACTAATTAACTGTCTGATCAACAGCTGAAAAATTTATTTCCAACTTGCAATCCCTTTCAGTAGTCTGCAACAGCTTTCCTTGGCCCTGGTATTGACCATTTTGCTCAGCTTTTCAGATTCCCCACTGGACTTCCCCAAACTCCAGTTACCACAACCACATGCCTTATCATAGGTCTTGATATACACTGCACCACAGAGTGGCACTGCTGTGGCCATTTCTCATCTCTCTAGCAGGAAAGGGGCTGACTGCTGTTTTTTCACTCCCCATTTCTACCATTTAGATATACCAGAAGCGATGCTGCACAAAACTCTGGTAAAGTTAATTTCCTGGAGCTGGTCAAATTGTGAACTGAATAAAACAGTTAAAGAGAAAAATCCAACCTCATCTGTCACCGTTCCCTAACCCAAGTAGTTTAATAACCTCATAAAATTTTATAAAAAACCCTCAGATTTTAAGTTTTCTAGTTTTAATGTGTGTATGTGGGCAATAGCCTCTCCCCACAATTCTGAAAAACTAATGAATACCAATGCGTGCAGTATCTTGTATTAAAGGTGTTTATTCTTCGAGAAGAATGGAATAAGTTAGATTATGCATAAACACATTCCTGAAATAAAATGTTTTCTCCCTTAGAAGAAGCACTAAGCATTTTAGAATATAAATCAACAAAATTGGAGAGGAGAAAAAGCTAAGGATTTTAACATTTATGTAATTGTATGAAAGAGTGAGAACTCCCATCAGGTGAAAAATTATAGTAAATACTCTTTCACCAGTCTTAAAGGGTACAACTGAAATAGCCTTCTTCAAAAAACAAACCAAGATCTGCAACTCTAAAGCAAGTACTTGGTTACTTATACCCATACCGAGAGGCACAGTTAATATCCAGACATACCTGTCTGCTTTCAATCCCGTTTCCAACACAAACTCTTGTGCAGGTTTTCAGTGCTGCCTCTGAAAGGCTACTTTTCTGAATACTTTTACAACCCTTTTACCCCTCATTCCCCCTCAATACCCTTCCCAGGCTAGATTTCTGTATGCCGAAGCTCATTAGGTGTCTGCAATAGATGTTCCTGTTCTCTGATACCTAGCTAATCTAACACAGAAACACGTCCTCGGTGGTTTATCAATAACGCTTACATTTTAACATACAGAGGTTGTAACATACATCTAAAATGCACCCCTTCTGGCAAGCTACCAGCTTCCACTGTTCCTTGACTATGACAAATTCATCAAAGCAAAAAAGCGCCCCTGGAAAACTTGCTAATAACATGACACAATGTTATCTCCCCTGAGGAAAAGGAAAAAGGATGGAAGCCTTTTCCTCTAATTTAATTAAAAATGAAAACTTTCATTAAACTAGGATATATCACACAGTATTTTAAGAAAAGTAATCTCTGCTGTGTCCATGAATCACTATTGTGTATAAGAAAATTAAATAAGATAAAATTAAACGATAACAAATGGGTACTTCATGGAAGCACTGTGCAATAAGTTTAATGTTTTCTTTTCTTAAGGTAGAAATAAGCTCTTCCGACTGTTTCAAGACTCTGTGGTCTGCTACCTTTGTTCTGCAGGAATGAAAGGCAAAGCAAATTCAGACATCACTACTGGATCAGGGATGAAAGGATAAAAAGCTTCATACTGTACATAAGTGGTATGTTATATAAGTACCACAGAAAACAGAGATTATTTAGGAGAATCAAGTACTGGTGTCTTTCACAGTCTATTCAGTCATACTGGTTATCTATACAACACACCCATTTGTAAATGTTTAACTAAAGGTAAAACAGTATTTAAACACCAACCAGTGTCACACACATACACACACAGTAAACTACAGGACTCTGGCCACTATAGGAAGTTACTTTGTCAAAATAAATATATGCATTTATCAGAACTGTAGAAATTGGATTGGGAAAGTACATCAAGAAGTACTCCAACCAGCTTTCCCTTTCTTCTAGCATATACCTCCATCTAGTAACACACAGCATCTGCATGCAACTCACTAACAAAACATCTAGTCACTCTATGTTCAAGAATGGCTAGAAGCTGGCCAGTCTGTAGGATGAAACGTAGTCCTGACGCTTCATCCTTTTCAGCTACCTAGTTACTGCCACTTCATCCTTTTCAGCTGCCTAGTTAATGCCACTTCATCCTTTTCAGCTACCTAGTTACTGCCACTTCATCCTTTTTGGCTACCTAGTTACTGCCACTTCATCCTTTTCAGCTGCCTAGTTACTGCCACTCCTGTTACTCGAAGTAACAATCACGTGCACATTCCTTAGCAAATGTCAACTTCAAATTTCTTTTTTCTTTCCAACATATGAAATTTTATTATTACAGTTATTAAATGTTTAGAAATTATTTTCTATTTATAGTCTAGATTATCTTGAGAATATACACTCCTATATGCCTAAAGCTTTATATTTTTAATTCATCAACATACTGTGCTTAAGATACAAGCCATTACTGCATGTGAGAATCACAGAATATCCTGAGATGGATGGGACCCACAAGGATCATTGAGCCCAACTTCTGGCTCCACACAGGGCCAGAAAAACCACAGCATGTGACTGAGTGCATCATTCAGACACTTCTTGAACTCAATCAAGCTGGGTGTCATATATAGAGAAACTGAGGCACCAGAAAATTATGTGGTTCCACCAAAGTCATCATATAATGAGATCTACATACAGTTACTGCTTCTCCATTTTGTACAAGGCTACACTTTCACTTAAGACTTATCTTCCTTCCTCTCTGAAGTCTTCTAGAGTGTTGCTTATAAATCACTCAAACTATACTTACAGATAATATATCAATGTTCTGAAATACCATTAAGAGGGAGGAGTGGCAGTAACAGAAGATAAACATAAATCATGCAGCTACTTGCTTAAGCACCACCTATATTGTTCAGAATTTCATCAAGAGATTCTTTCCGTGTTTACAAAGTCACCGTCTTCATAACTGCGTACACACTTTTAAACACGCAGTACCTGAACAAACACTGATGGAAAAACAACTCCTCCCTCTTCCCGCCCCCACAGTAAGACTACTGCCTACTGTCACTCTCAAACACAACGTGAAAACAAGTGAAGCTCAGAACAGAAACCGCTTCAGTACAATGCCAGTTCAGTGTAGGAGGTGCAGAATTACCCTGTAGCTAAAAGAGAGGAGCTATAAATTTGCCAGTCTTCTTAAAATATAACATTACACAGTAGCAAAGAATTTGTCAAGACAGTGCTGAAGTTAATTTAGGCAAATTAGTATATAAAATGTTACATACCCAAATGTTTAAGTCTTTATTTTTCACTAAGGGAGTTGTGCTCATTTCCCTGTTGTGCTTGCATTTGCATTCCCCTCTTTACCCCACACAGGCAGAATCTTTTGTAATTTGAGAAGCTCACACTTTCTACACTCATTTCAAATCACACTGCACACAAGACAGGCAGGGAAAAGTCAGGTTAAACATCACCAGAAAAACCTGGTAGCATTTCAAATATCTGTGTATGATTTCTGAGATAAACTCATTCCTATTTTTAGCAGCAACACTGGCACTACCCCTTCTGAGACAGCAGAGAATACAATCAAACTTTAGTGTATTTACTGGTTGGGGATAAAATTAGAAATTGGTTAATGTTCTGCTGACCCTGCACAGAAACAGAGCTGAGACCACTAAACTATTTTTTTTCTACTCTTTTAACTAAAATGCAGCGAAATGTGGCTTTAATACTAAAATAAGCTGATAATGAATATATACTGAGAAAACAGATCTACTTCTAGAGTTATTTTTGTTAGTAGTATCACACTTCAAACCAAATATAAAGTGTAAGCCAGGGATGAGGTTTGTATAAAACTCCCTCTCATGAATTGCAAAGCTCCTTTCCCACAGATTATTTTGCTCTATTTTGCTGAAAATGTGGTGAACAGATTCTGTTCAACAATACCACAGCTATTCTCTCCTACAAAAAGTAAAGTTATGTATTTTTACTGCATGTCTCCTGGAGAATGGTTACTGGAGAAAGGCATGAGATACTCCATGTTCAATCCTTTATTGAAGGAATAATCCTTTTGCTGATATTAACAGTACTTTCTATATGAGAAGACTCCAGATTAGGGCTCCTATAATATTGTCTATACAGATGTTTGAATAGAGAACCAAAAACCACCAAAACACATTAACTGGGAGAAACACAGGCTCTACATAATAATATAGAAAGGATTGTGTGAAAAGGAGAACCCTTCAACACCCCTAAGTGATGCAGCTGTTCCCAGAATAAAACTCTGGAAATATCCTTTTGCTGATTCCCATCCATTTGCATGTGGCACATCGCCAGCCAGTGCATAATCATTTACAGAGCACCTTGTGAGCAGGGACAGCTCAGTTCCTCGTACGCTTTCACCAAAGCCAGACTAGCAATCTTTAACAGCGACTTTGTGACCTCTTCTCTGTCCTAAAGGTTGTATTTTTATACTGCATCCATGTCACAGGCCTGGATTTCAAAACTCCTGAAGACCCCTCTTCATGTTCAGACAGAATAACTACAGTATCATTTCCTTCCCATCTCTGAAACTGCTTGGACCTCATGGCTGCAGACACAGAACAAAGATGCTTTGTCATCCTGCTTTCTAGATGCATGAACAGTGCTCAGTTTGTTCACAGCAACAATGCTAAATGCCCCTCCACTGGTGGCAAAGTATTCCCTGCGTTAACACACTAAGGCTTCCTCAGCCTGAGATACACTCACACCCATTGCTCATCAACTGCCACGATCCCTACACGTAATCTTTTACCATTGCTGTTTATGGAGCAGGTGTGATAGAGTTTTAGAGGATTTCTTTCATCAGTCACTGTATACGCATCCAGATAAACCTTCATTAAAATTAATTTCTGATGCAGGTATTTTGTGATGTGAATTAGCTTCTAGGAGCGGTATTTTTATTAGACATTGATGAGTAGTTTTATATGCTCTGTATGTCACTGTAGCTGTGTCATGTCATATCCCACAGAGGTCTTACCCAACAGAATTAACTTTTCTCTCCTCTTGCTCCTTTTAAACTTTGTGATACTCCCCCCTCCCCACCCCAGAATGAGAACAACTCATGAGGAACTGACTGAAAACTGAAGCCTCCATTCCCTAATCTGCCACCCCCCCTTTCCCACCCCGTGCCATCCGGGAAGGAGAAAATCCCAAATGAAGTGAAGTCTGCAAAGAATGGGGCAGGGTGTGTGTGTGTGTGTGTATGTTTTACGATCCATTTGTACTTCTTATTATCAGCATATGGCCTGAAGAGACTAGACCAACATACTTAGGATGTCTTGAGGTGTCTCTTGGTCTTTGGAGTACTGGCCCAGTAGAGCTTCAGAACACAGTGCCCTATCTGTTAAGCCATTGTGAAGGTTCCCTTTCTTCAGACAAAATCCAGACTCTCTTCTGATCTCAAACCCAGACACCGAATGAACATGCCTCCAGAATATTTCCATCCTGTTAGCAATGTGGCCCATATCCCCATATACAGAGGTGCTGCACAGATTAGTGCATTGATGTGAACCGGCGCTGGGTAGAAAATGTTTGTGAGGAGGTTTATTACATGGATGGAGGAAGCAGAATTGAATATATATGGAAAGCACCATGGACTGAATATGCAAAGAGGAAATGTTCTAACATAAACAATTACTCCAGCTCTTACATTCAGACCTGTGTGATG
Organism: Heliornis fulica; assembly: GCA_013399135.1. NCBI lineage: Eukaryota > Metazoa > Chordata > Aves > Gruiformes > Heliornithidae > Heliornis > Heliornis fulica. The sequence continues at coordinate 55,070 of VXBZ01002646.1, forward strand.
CACCTGCACTAGTAAATTGAACAAGGCTGGGCAACATTACACACTGGCCATAGTATATACACACACACTACTAAACTGAGACCTTACTCCCAGGAACAACTTTGGCCTAGGCTGGGCGGTATTCCTGCCAGCAGTTATGCAAATTACTGGTTGGGTTGTAGGGATAAGGAAGAGTTTGGTCATGAACGTGCAGGTCAAGCCATACCATGACAGTAAAGCTCTGGTACAGAAAAATGTCCCTGGCAGGCTGTAATTACTAAGTAACCAGGTTACTTAATGGTCTCACAGCACAATACAGGGGCAGGCTCACAAGAAGAGAGTAAAACATTATAGTAGGTTACAGAATTTAATAGCCTATATGTTTTCAGCTATAAATATTTTATAACTCTAAATTAATTTTATAATTAAAGTCCTATTTTATGTATAACTATTTTCCACATCTTAACCATAACACTGTGTATAGTAGCCAAGTTTGGAAGAACTTGCAGCTTCAGGCTTGGGTTTTTTTAGGGATTCACAGAAGTTTTATTTCATAAACATTTTACCAGAGTACTAAGAAACAAAGTTTTTGAAAAAAATTCTTTTCCTTAAGAATTGTTGACTGCCCTTTAGTATACTACTACTTCACTGCTCTTGCCCCTGCCAACAGTACTCCCAAGGTCCTTGGCCACTTTCTCCTATAGCAGCAGTGGCTCCTCTGTTCCTCTGCAGTTTGTCTACACAGGAGAAAAGCAGGTAGCATTTGCTGAGCCTGGTTGGGGAATACAGGTTTGTCAGCTTTCCAGTCAGTACAAAATCCCACCAGGAAGCTGTCTGCTGCCTCTTAGACTGCATCCCTTTCATTTCTAGGGAACTGAAGGGCAGGTCTTCATTATTATTTTGGGGGTAGTTTTTGTTTTTACATAGTAGAAAAAAAGCTTGAAGACTGGCTTTTAAAAGAACTTACTTCAGGGAGGTAAACTGCAAAAATACACAAAGAAAAATCAATGAATGACAGAAACTGTGACTCTCTCCAGAGTCTGAATCGATGTAAACAAACAAACCCCCAAACCAACCCATGCCAGCTGACAAAAAGCGGCCTGTGAATTAAGAGCAGGTTCTCATCAGCTGCAATTATTGTCTCTCAACAGCCTATAAAACAAGTCATTTATAGATGAAAATCTTCTAGTATGCAAACAGTTTCAATGTATGTTATCCAAAAGATGTGTTAATTATGATAAACAAACTGGTAGTATTTTAAGCAAATCAAGACAGAGTGACACTGAGTACCAACAGCACTGAAATTGCTTTCAATACAAGATGTATCATGCCACAGATGCTTATTATTTAAACAAAAATACCTTTAAACAGTATTTGATACTGCTGTGGGAGGGGTATGGTATATAAGAATGAAGTCTTATATAACAGCAAATGAAGTACACATCTGCAGACTAAGTAGAAAGGTTTTTTTTAATAATACTTGGCACTTATCAAGTTAAAAAAAAAAGGAAGCGTTGTTTCTGAATAGCCAAAATGTAATTACTAAACCCAGGTAAAATAGAAATCTATGCTGCAGATGAACAAAACCTCATTTAATTATTTTACGTAATGCAATATGTTAATTTTTTCACAGGTGACAAAGGACCTCCAAAGCAATTGCTTATTAGCCTCCGAGTACGGTACAGACACAACAACAATATGTTAGAATAGACATCCTGAACATACACATTTTAGCAAAATCTTTCAGTATGTTCAAAAGCATTTAACACATTTTGCTGTCGATTTGGCTTTTTAAAATCTTGAATAAGCACTGAAGTTCAGAGAAAACAATTCTGATTTTTGATCAAGTTTGAGGATAAATATTGTCAGGTAATCTGATACTGAAGGCACATGCTGGCATAGACCAAGTCCCAAATAACTCCATCTGGACACAGTCACACAGATAACTAGCGGGTGATGGTACTGTGTACTCTAAGTGGTACAGAGTAAAAGAAGGACTTCAAAATATGACACCAGGCTTACTATTTTACTTGCCATCACAAATCTGCCCTTCATTCTTCAGTGCACAAGGAAGATTTCTGTGGCTAAACACCTTGTCTTCTATAGCAAAGGAATCAGCATCTAACAGAACTTAACATATCTATTTTATAGTGTACTATCTGATGCAAGCACGAGCACAATATGAGATTCAGCTTGACTCGGCACTTGGCCCTAGCTCTGCAACAAGTTCTAATTGAGATAATTGCTCAGCAAATCAAAGTAGTGTAGTGAAGCAAGTAATTAGGTGTCACAAATTGCTGTGCTAAACTATTTACTTTTTGCCTTCAATAAGTAACAGGAAGCAACTCAGCCCAAGTGCTCCTCTCCTACATAGGACAGGAAAATGACAAATTATTTTATGACTCCAGATTATACAATAGAGATTATTTTCTTTCCAAAACTTTTTGGAACATGAAATTGTTTTTAAGTACAGAGGCTGCGTCTTCGGAGCAGAACAGTTCTCTCAAGAAGAGGTCAATACCTCAGTGAGCATTTTAAAGTTCATGACTATGTAATATTTCAGTTCAGAAACTTATGGTAGGAAGACTTCTACAGATTCTATCACAAGTTTTCCAAAATAAGTACTAATTTATTTGGGTTGAACACAATGAGGGCTTGATTTTTAGATATAAATATTTTGAAGCAATTGTGGAATGCTTAGCATTTTTTAGGATCACAGAATTTCATACCAATAAGTGAAAAGTTGAAATCTCAACATGATTTTCCTTTTTTAAATATAGGCCTTTGGGATAGAAAATAAACGTCACCAGAAGTGAATGATTTCATCCTCCAACAGCTTGCAAAGAAAACTGAGATAAAGCTCTTCAGGGGTGTCGTCTTCTCTCCTGTGAAGGAGGAAGTCCAAATTCCTCAGATTAGATTTGTACTTATTTTAGGAATAAAGACTCAGTTTAAGATTAAGAAACTATGTGAAGACACCTACATACAAACAGACTGTCTACATTTCACTCCTGGTTGCCGATGGTATTTTCCAGTCAGGTCTTGAAATCCCCAAGGATTCTAAGTCATCACCAGATAACCAGCCTCAGTGCTTGACTACCTTTATGGGAACTCTTCTTTCTATCAAGCTGGAACTTTGTTTCTTATTTGGGTAGCGACAATCCCTGTTATGAATACAGGCTGGGGGATGATGTGATAGAGAACAACCCTATGGAAAAGGACTTGGGAGTACTGATGGATGAAAAGTTGGATATGAGCCAACAAGGTGCACTTGGCAGCCCAGAAGGCCAATCACATTAAAAGCAGCATGGCCAACAGATTGAGACGTGATTCTCCCCCTCTGGTATAGTGAGACCCTGTGTGGAATACTGCATCCAACTCTGGAGCCCTCAACACCAGAAATGGGGACCTTTTGGATTAGGTCCAGAGGAGAGCCAGAAGGATGATCAGAGGCTGGAGCACCTCTCCCATGAGGACAGGCTGACAGACTCGGGGTTTTTCAGCCTGGAGATGAGACCTTATAGTAGCCTGCCAGTACCTGAAGGGGACTTACAGAAAAGCTGAGGAAAGACTGTCAGGGCATGTGGTGACAGAATAAGAAGCAGTAGTTTTAAACTAGAACATGGTAGGTTTAGATTATGCACTGGGAGGATGTTCTTCACTATGAAGGTAGTAAAACACTTTTTCCCTTCAATTAAGTCCCTGGTTCCATCTTATTGGCAACCTCCCTGCATTATGCTAAGAAGCTGCAAAGTTGCCTTGAAGTCCCCTCCTCACCAAGGTTAAGGAACCACAGTTCTTCTCTTTACAAAGTAATTGGAGCAGGTTGGTAGCTCTACACCAAACTCATTCCAGACCTCCTTGCATTAAGGGAATAAAAACTGGGTCCAGAAATCCTCTAAAGGTTAGTAAGCACCAAGTTAAGGGTGAAAAATGCGTTCCTTAACCTACTCATTATGCTCCACTTGATACAGCACACTAGACTGGTAGCCTTCATCATGACCAGTACACACTGCTGGCTCACATTCAACATACTGTCTGCAAGGACCCCTGGTCCCTTCCAGCAATATGGCAACCTGGCCAGTCAACACACCCAACCTGTAGTGGAAAAGGGATTTATAGACCATGATAGGTAGAATTATTTTTTGTTGTTGGCTTTTGGACTACTCCTCCAGCATCAAGGCCATCTAAATAGCAACCCTATGCTTGAACAAGCTGAATGCACTCCCTGCCCCCAGCTTGGTGTCATCAACAAACTTGGTGCACTCCAACTCCTCCTCCAGGTTGCTGAAAATGATGGTGAAAAGGACGGGTCCCAGGATGGATGGTACCGACTGTGGAGTAGGAGTTAAGATTCCACATACACCTAAAGACACCTACAAACAGACACGGTTAGATGTCAAGCCTGCATTGGACTGCAGTCTAGATAGCTAATCTTAGTTGAGATGAAGAGTGTTCTTCTCTGATATTAAAATGAGCATTTTGTGTCAGTAAGTGATTATACCTTCCTCAGTATGGAAAGCTTTGTGTATATGAAGCACATGAAGAGGAGTGCTGGGTCTGTTTAGCCTGGAGAAGAGAGGACTGAGAGGGGAACATTTAAATGCTTTTAAAAAACTAAAGGGTAGATGTGTAGAGGTATGGCCAGACTTCTCAGAGATTCCTAACCAGTGACAGAACAAGGCACAATCAGCACAAACTGGAACTCAGTAGTTCCATCTAAACATGAGTAAAAATGTTGATTGTCTTGATTATCTTGATAAAAAGTTTTTCACTGTGAGGGTGACAGAACACTGGGACTGGCTGCCCAGAGGGGTTGTGGAGTCTCCATCTCTAGAGACATTCAAAACCTGCCTGGGCACAATCCTGTGCAGCCTCCTCTGGGTGATTCTGCTCTGGCAGGGGGTTGGACTAGATGATCTCCAGAAGTCCCTTCCAACCACTACTGTTCTGTGACTGAACAAAAAAAAAAAAAAGTAAAAGAAAGTACTGAGAGTTATAAACTGTGCAAAGAAAAGCACACATTCTTATGCTATTTCTAGTACGACAGAGATCCATAAATTGGGCATAACAGCATCTCTAAGATCCCTGAATACAATATAAGATGTACTAAAATTAGGCTAGTACAGGGCCTCATAAATCAGAACTTCACAGCTGTGAAAGCAACCTTTAAGTCCTATTCATAGGAGAACTCATTCTTAGACAAGATGAAATCCAGAATGCCAAGTAAAGGAAATAACTAAGATTTTTTTTGGTGGGGAGCCCAGCAGGTTGTGAAGTTGTTATTAAAAATTATCAGGCTGTGCCTGCTCAACTTAAACCACCTTAGGAACTGCACACCCCAGACACCAGTGCCTCTGCTGAAAAGCAAAACCATTGAACTGTATTTCTCAATAGAACTTCATGGGAGACATGAAATCTTGTTTCAAAACTACAGGTAGTAACGAAATGAAATCAAGGAAGAATTACGTTGAGCCTTGATCATAAAAAAATACAGATTTGGAAATCACTAAACTTTACTTAACATTTTGATCAATTAAACAGAACTCACAGTTACCCAGTGTTTATTAACTACACTACTGCGTTTTAGGAATACACTGTTAAGGACTCTACATTTTTACTTTCTGTCAAACACCTAAAATGTGTTGCACTTGGGTGCACACACCCAAGAACATAAAAGCAAAGAAGCACTTTTTGAGGTTTACAGACACCTCAGCTCAGACTATGTGTGCCTATGTACGCAATTTTTTAAAATATATACATTACATAACCTCATACAGTTTAAGTGGATAAACTATACAGAATCTTCACTCTAACACCTCAGAAGCCCTTAGATACATGAACATTGCATGTTATGTTCTTAGGTTTACAATATACAGAAAATATAGAAAAGAAAAACTGAAAGATAATACAACAGTGAAAAAATTAATATAACAATAACAGTAAAATAATGGCTGTATTTTTCCCCAAAGCCCCATACCACCATCTGGTGCTGACTTCACGACCACACAGGTGTATCATTTGTCCTAGCAGACCAGGGTCATGTTCAAAACCAAAATGACTATACATAAACCGTGTGTACAGTGCTCCTATGGTTAAGAGACTTACACTATTACAACACAAACCAATAGAGTAATTTTTAACATTTAAAAAGGAATGGTAAAAGATCGACACCAGTTTAGACAGGGAGAAGCATCCTGCTGTGGCAAATATTGTCCAAATAAAGTAAATGTTTCTGGACATAACAGATTAGGTGAGTTGTTTAATTAAAGCCTCATTTGAAAATTATATAGCAGAGTAAGATCACAGAAAACACAAAGGATTTTTTTTTACCATTAGAAACATCTTTTACACATCAGTTCACAATAGGTACCATGCTTTAGTTGATATACACTTTAATAAATAATTTACTTCTACTAAATTATCAAAACATACATTTATGTTGATGACCTCATTTATTACCACCGCGCTGCCACAAGTAACTGGAAAAATAGTATAGAGATGTTCCTACAGTAGGACA